>JALPQI010010762.1:0-51958 GCA_025490895.1 Thaumatotibia leucotreta
CATAAACATTTGAAGTGGCAGTACAAGTTGATATTCGTACAATGTATGCGAAAATTATAGACGAACACGAGATTGTAGGAGAGGTGCAGTTAAATTTAAATTACACTACAACATTAATTCAACTTATTCAGACATAATGAGTGCAAGTGCATAAAGTAATACCCAAATGAATACTGCGGACGATATTGATTTCAAAACATTTACATAAAACAACTTATAAGACATCGGTGTTGCTAGCAAATAATCGCTACTAAACAATTATTTTACGAAAATTAAAACCGAATCGCTCAGTCTCAATTAAGTTTGTTTAGTCCAAGAGAAAATGAGTTGTAAATAAAAATGTTCAAAAATAACTATGTCCCAGTGCACTTCAATTCTGTAGTAAGAACGTCGTACCATATTAATAAGAGAATTCTTTCGATACATATTTTTGCACTGTACTACAGTTAAAAGTTAACAAATTCAACAAAGAAATGTACGTATTCACTGCAAGCTTTATAATGAGGTTGTATTTTATAGATGGCCGGCGGCGGAGACCCAAAATGGCAGAAGGATGCGTCCGACCAAAATTTCGACTACATGTTCAAACTTCTCATCATTGGCAACAGTTCTGTAGGAAAAACCAGGTCAGGAATAATATTTTTACTTATTTATTAGAGTGTTTACTGTGTACAATTATAAAAATGGTATTAAAAGACAATACACACTATACACAGTGTTAAATTGTTTGTTTTAGAATTCAAACGTACATTTTTAAACGTTGTAAGGTCGTCACATTAAGTAAGATCATGTTGGTTAAATTGTGTGGATATATTTGGAATCCTATTTGTGTTTTTATATTTTTTTAAGCATTGGCAATATTTGAAACCAAAACACAATAACACAAGAATGAAGCCAGCAAGAATAAATCTATCATCAAAATACTATAATAAATAAATATTTATTATAACAAACTCACTGATTATGGAGCTTGAAACGCGTGGAACAATTTAAATCCTACTTGTGTTTTTTTAATTTTTTTAAGCATTGGCAATATTTGAAATCAAAAAATTATAACACAAATATGAAGCCAGCTTAAACCTACCAACAAAATACGAGAAAAAATGATTACAAGATTTGTCGTAACAAACTACTCACCACAACATACCTAAACCATGTCAACAACCACAATTATCAGTCATTTGTTTTACATGTTTCCAGTTTTCTATTCCGTTACGCCGACGATTCATTCACGTCAGCATTCGTATCGACGGTGGGCATTGACTTCAAGGTGAAAACGGTCTTTCGCCACGACAAACGTGTTAAACTTCAAATATGGGTGAGTATACTATACATAATAGTATATAAATAAATAAATAATAACCCCTTTATTCATTAACGTCACATAATTTGGCAAGCCGCTAAATATTGGTGGTCCTTTTCGGTCTTTATCAATGTGAGTAGGTATAAGATTGATAGACGCATACAATACTTAGTTTGTTAAGTTAGGAGACGCTTATGAAAAATGGGATAAATTTTATATCTTGGGACACCTTACACAAATAGACCTAGTTACACGGTAAGCTCAATAAAGCTTGTGATGTGGGTACCAAGCGCCGATATATATAGATCAATATACATGTATATGTACAGATACTTAAAATTATATAGACAGCCACGACCAAGGAATAAATTTACATCTTACATTTTGTTGCCTAATGCAATTAGACAAGTGATTAAAAATACTATATTTGAAAAATTTCTTTTTCTACAGTAAAACTTTAAGGAACGTCTATAATACAGTAAGATCACGCGTGTAATAACTTTTTCACAGAATTAACCTTTTTGACATGAAGTTTCACGAAAGTAAAGGAAAAGTGTCATGAAAATATCAAATTATGCAAATTTCGCTGGAGAAGTTAAGAAGTTTCCTGTACAATTATAATACCTACTTCTGTGGAATATAATTATTTTGCAGTTGATATTATGGTATAAGCATTATATATCATAATATATTTAGGTACCATTGCCATTTTTCAAACACAGAGCGCTTCAAAACATAATCCGCTTGCCCAGCGTGGCGATTATGGGCATTTACCTCCTAATGCGTCTATACGCATAGTTAATAGGAGAGGCTTACGTCCAGCAGTGGACTAACAAAGGCTGATGATGATGATGATGATGATTTAGGTACCTAATGAGATAAAATAGTAGCTATCAGCACATTAATATTCATTCATTACGTGCTCTTGTATTCTGTCTTATACAATGTTTAACTTTAATGAATCGAAGATTCGTTTCGTCTTCGTTTTGTTTTATCCTAATGATTTCATATTTTATACACAAGTAAATTTTTTTTTAAACTTACTTCCTATTTTATTATATAGATAGAATCACTTATTTTTTTCTGCAAAATCAATCTATAAAAATTTATAATTATGTTTGTGACGTAAAATAATATTTGACTTAGGTATATAAAAACTTGACAAAATTAAATTATCCGAAGTGATAAATAAGTTTTGAAAATAATATAATTTACAAAATAAAAAAATGAGGACAACTGTAATTTTGTTTAACGTTGATTTAGGAAATGAAATTATTGCGCAATGTTACATGGAAAATGAAATTTTGGGAAACAATTTTTGGCGAAATGGAGTGATAGCGAGACTGTTGAAAAAAAAAACGCTATATCCTCTTAACTGATATTTTACTTACTGACATATTGTATTGTTATTTTTTTCATGAATGTAATTTTCCAGGATACCGCAGGACAGGAGCGCTACCGGACCATCACGACGGCGTACTACCGGGGGGCCATGGGCTTCATCCTCATGTACGACATCACCAACGAGGAAAGTTTCAACAGCGTGCAAGATTGGTGAGTCAACATGTCTATAAAACACTGAGTACAAGTATTGCAGGACAAAGCAAAACATCATGACTGCATGGACTTCATATTAAGCGACAATTGACAACAAGCGACATCAAAATGCCTAGAGACAATCATTCATAACTGTCATAAGCCACATGGACTACGATTTCAGATAATGAAAGTCATTATACTTCGTTTTTTTTAGCATTAGAAAGACCTCTGCAGAACGAGATATAAGGTTTTTTTACAGGCACATTCTGCGGATCGAACAGTGAATACGAGTTATTAAATATCACGTATTCATTATCATGCTATATTAATACATACATTACTCAGTGTTGTGAACAGATAAGAAACATAATATTAGTTAATTTATATTCTAAGATGAAAAGATAAGAATTTTAATAAATTGCGTTTGCAATTTTTCATGGAAAGGTTGTACATTAAAAAACCTAAAGAGGCAGAGTTCTCACACAATTTTAAAACGTCACTGTCACCATCTGTTATTCGATTTGTCGGTTGAGTCGGTTGTGTTTTCTATTGCTGTTAGCTTACTTAAAGATTGATGTTATCGTTTTTGTTCAATTTCGTTATTAATTATTAGTCTATTTAGATATTTTGTTTGTTGGTGCACATTTAAAATTGATGAAGTCGCAGCTGGTTCCGGCTAACGTTTTTTCATCTCTAAAGAAGAAACAGCAAAAGCAAAATCATCTGACTGCCAGTGAAAAGCGGATGGTGGTATTGGTGGTGAATATTTACAAATTAGTGTTAGTAATGTGCCATAGAAAGGAATATCCTACTAAATCGGACCGTGTGAAAAAGACTGCTGAGACTGCTGGCATATCGTTGGCTACGGTATATACAACATTTTAAAAGAAAATATTTTTTTAAATGAAATAAGATAATGTAAATAGATAACACTGTGGAAAATTTTATTATAAACGTTGGTGGTTCCAAGTCCTCGGACTCTTCCACAGACAGTGAATAAAACTATGTAGAGTATGTCATCAGAGTTTTATTTTCTAATTTGTTACCAAATTCAAACTACGTTAGACCGTCCCAGATTAAAGCCGCCCATAATGGCGACAAATACTAAACGACGTTGCCGATGGGTAAGCATATGGCAGTCTTCATGACACCGTGTCCGCTTTTATACCGATAGTTTTAATCCTTAAATGAATGACTTTTAAAAGTACTGGGAGTGCATAATGTAAGCTAGATTAAATATGCAAATATTTTTAAATTTTAGACTGTAAACTTCATTAAATTTTGTAAATGTAAAATCAGTACGATATGAGTTACAAATTTATAACAAAATACTTAGTTAAAAACCGCCAAACACTAAACGAAAACCTTCAATATTTAGCTTTTTTCTAAATTGCCCCATCTTGCTTATAAAACACTTATAATTTTTTTTTAATACAGTTTTGCCAACAAATTAATAATAAATGTGAAAACTATACGTTTCGCTATCGGTAAATATCAAATGATATTGTATGTACATAAGTTCCGAGAAATTCAGTGTTATCGGCCGAAATTGAAGAAGGAAGGTTTACGACCACTGCTTCTTTGTTCACCCGTTTGACAGATAATTCTAATCTTAAATAAAACGAAGTATAGTCGACAAGCAAATTTTTGACAGAAGCGTTCCAGGAATTATTACTAAACCGCGATTAGAATGGGATTTGACAGTACTGTTGACACAAGTGTATAAGTCAATTTAGGGTATATTCATAGTTTAAGTACAGAGGCTTACAGACAATAGATTAATTAATCACTCACTACATCTATAAACAACTCTTTTCTTGATAAATGTTGTGTCATTTGTTGTGTCAACAGTACCTACTTTCGAATCCTTTTCTGATTTCGGTTAGATAATAATGTCGAATAATACGAAGGTATCAGGTATTTTGTCTATCCACGAGGCTTTCTCAGAAAGCCTCATCAAAACTCAAGCTTAAAAGTTTAAAATATCGAGTGCAAACATAACTATATTTTACTTGTGTGTGTACCCAAAACTCTAATATCGTTTTTTCCTGCTTTCTCCAGGGTGACGCAAATAAAAACGTACTCATGGGACAACGCGCAAGTTATCCTCGTTGGCAACAAGTGCGACATGGAAGAGGAGCGTGTGGTGAGCGCGGAACGCGGGAGGCAGCTGGCTGAACAGCTCGGCGTCGAGTTCTATGAGACCAGTGCTAAGGAGAACATCAATGTTAAGGTACTTTTGTCTACAGTATTAATTGTAGTAACTTAACAATATGTAGGGCTTTGGAGTATGACTTCCTGATCAAGCAGAATATCCATATTAAGGTATTAGTTCAATCCCTCGTATCTTAACAATAAGCGCATCGCCCTGAGCTTGGATTTCGTTAAATTCTATGAGACGATTTCTAAGGAGAACATTAACGGATATACAATTTTGAAATACCAGTGCCAAGCAACATAGGTACTTATCAACGTTAAGATACCTACTGGCTTAGTTTAGTAAGCTTGGAGGAAGTGGGCTGAGCAGTTGATAAAATGTTGATACTAATTCCTTTAAGAGCTCAATCTGTTAATCGCTCAACCAGTCAAATCTAAGTTGGTAACAAGTGTCAATTTAAGAATAAATGCAAAACCGCTGTCAGCCGAGGAAAAGAATTGTGAAAAATAGTATTTGCATCAAAACTCTGCTCTAAAATCAAAACTGAAGAAAACAATACTATTGAGGTACCTATTGATCATAAGAAAACATTGAGTCAATCGAATACTGTATTTCACATCAAGAATGCCATAAGGATATGTGCCATATTTAATGAAATAATATGAAACTTTACAAATAAAATAATTGAAACAACAATTTGATCGCTGGTGAACAGTTTATCAATCCTGTGGTATTATCAAACCGGAATCAGAAAGGGATTGGAAAGTACTGTTGACACAACAAATGACACTTAATTTACCTAGAAAAGAGTTGTTTATATATTTATGTAGTGAGTGATTAATTAATCTAATGTTTGTAAGTCTCGGCATTTAAACTAGGAATATATTATTAATATTATTATGAACATACTTACATACTTTATGGCACAGTAATATTTACATAACGATTTCAATGTTCCAGTCCGTATTCGAGCGCTTGGTCGACATAATCTGCGATAAAATGTCAGAAAGCCTCGACTCTGAGCCGGCCATGCTCGCCGGCGGGGCCCGCGGTCAGCGCCTCACGGAACAACCTCAAGGAAACACAAACACCAACTGCAACTGTTAATGTACTGTCATTTTTAACTGGATAGGCTTTCGAAGGAATGGCTCTGGAGGGGTACTCGTGGTAGACGCATTGAATGTGATGTTGAATGAGTCATAAGTAGAGCGTTCACGCAATCCAATTTGTATTGACCTCATGCATTACCCAAAAGATCCCAATGGGTCGAAGTGTATCCGTAAGGGCCCCACCAATAAGATAAGACCTGATGCAATGACGCGTCTGATGTTTCTGACATGTCAAGCGTAAGTTTGCGAGTATTCTGACTCTAGTTGAAGATTATACTCGTAATCATTTAACTACGTTGCTGACGCATTTGGTGTTACCTAAGCAACCAAATATAGTTCGAGTATGCTATTTGGTTCATTCAGTCAGTTGATAAATACGAGTATTCCCCTCGTTGAAAATAGACAAATTCGTAGTCATTTAAAAGAAAAATACCGTCAATATTTTTGCGATCTATGTGAATTCTGCTACGAGTGCTTTCTCCGTTGAGTTCAAGCTAACTCCTGTAAGTAAAGCATAATGAGGAAACAAAGGTTATTAACTTTATTTTAACAATAAAAATTTTCAGTATTCCTAAATTGAAATATGTAACCCCGTATACAGTTCCGTAACGTTAATGTTTTATCCACTACATCATTTTTCACACGGCATTATAAATATTAACACTTACAAGTACCATAGAATTTACACTTATTTTAATGAAAATTATTACAAATGTTAAAACTTATGTGTATCTATATAATATTATTGATTATTCTATAGGTGGTAGGTAGCTATATCTATCGTGAGCTGGAGTAGGGATCTGATACTTCTTATAACTAGTTGTTGCCATCCTGATGGTTCCCCTATTAGTTTTGCTCTCAGCGACTATGTGTAGATATTTGTGTTTAGCTTGGATTAAATGTTGTGTATTGCAAAGTTAGATTGTTTTAAATGTAATTAAAATTTAACAACGAGGATAAAAGTATTAGGGGCGTGTTTATCCCTGTTATGATTTTTTATGTCTGCAGCGCTTACGCTAGCCGATTCAAAGAAAGTAAATAAATCTTAGATTGATTATATGGATGAGGTACAAATATTAGGTATGTATGTACATCTAAAATTACCACTGCGTGAAATGTATAACCAATGTCTAACATTTAAAATATATTATCTAATTATTTCAATTCGATTTATTGACACATGACCACAGTAATATATTAGTAATTTGTTTAAAGAAGTATCTTAATTTATAAGTAGCTAAATTAGTTGTTAACTTCTTATAACTTAAAGTTGCTTTGGCCTGCTATCTACTTGAAATCGTTTATATACTAGATGTATTTAGCATTTCACTTTGTAAATACGTTAACCAGTGTATAAAATAAACTTACTGTATAGTATTATATCTACGTACTATATAAATCTGTTTGTATTCTTGTTACTACGCTAATGTTAATACTTAACTATAGGTGTTTATTTAACCACAATCGTTAGGATAAGAGGTAAACATCGTATGCTTTAGTTTCATTACATGACTTAAATTTATATTATGTCCGCATATAACGACTATTTCTTGCGCTAAGCCTTCGAGGAAAATGTAAGGTTATCCTTCGAACCAGTCTAATAGATTACATTACATTACTCTGAGTTGGAATATTTCACAATGTAATCATCTAAAAACATAAATAAAATGGTTAAAGTTACGTGTTTCCAGTCACTACGCTAGACAGGTTGATGAGATCCCTAGGTTTGAATAGGACTGGGAAGTTACGAACTTTTGAGAAATAGGCCAGGTTTTTAATATCAAACAATGCAATCACTACGCCGCGTACCTAAACTCAATACAGACAATTTGTTTATACAGAATAAGCAGAGTAACTGTAACTAACTAACCAATTATTTCGCTTACAAATAACTTTTTCAAAATTATTATATTCTTGTCGTTATAAGCGGACCCCACAGTATTGCGTAGCTATATATACGAGTATGTTTGGCGTGTCTCCTTCACGTTGAATTAACATCTAGGTGTATCTGTAGATGACATAGACAATACGATTTATATCAAATTCTGTTGAAACTTGAGCACATTTATTTTTAGATCTAATCATGTATTATTTAGCTATTAGTTAAGAATAAATCATCAATTGCTTGATGTGGTAAAACCGAACTATTAAATATACGTACCTATTTCCTTAGATGCCTACTAAATATATGTTGATTACTTAAACGAACAATTCGATAAATATGAAATATTATCACATCGCCAAATTTATTAAGAATATATTGGGAATTGTCTTTTACTAGAGGAAATATTGAATTATTTAAAAACCGTGTATACATTATACACACTTTAAAATCTCATCTTATGACTCTTATGAATCAATAGTTACTAAACCAAAACTAGGTAGTATAATTTACGCACCGCATTGTAAAGGTATAAAAACGCATGTGTCAATTTGACTAAATCAATTACCAACAAACTACGATGGGAAACGTTAGTTAAAGGGATTTACTCGTAATGGAGATTTTAGAATATCTGCTCTTTTTGACCGGCTGCGTCTTAACCTTAGAATGAATGTATTACTACCTAAAAATCGCTTTACGCATGCATTTAAGAGTCCCCAGTAAGCAACGCTCAACTCCGCACTGAGATTCGGTATAACCGATCACTGGATGTTGTTGGTTCACCGCAGTGAGATAAGGAGCTACGAATAAAGTGAAAGCGTGCTAGCCCCTTCCCTGGTCACCGTTCCCCCGGGCTAGAGTAATTTGTTACAGATTCGCATCATATTTTGCAGTTTTTAAACAAATTTTCTTAGTTTCGTTCTAATTTAAAATCTAATCTCGTTCTAATTCGAACATTTCTTTTTCTAGCGTAATCATATTGCCGGGGGTGGAAACAGGTTAATTCAATGTGATTTCGGTGGTGGTGTCCAGTTGAACTGAACAAGTTTTTGGATCTAAAATGCAAAACTTGTTCTCGTTCTATTTTCTTTCTCATAACATTCTAAAACTCTGGAACTAAGTTCTACTCCCTAAATGTCTCATTGTATTTATAAAATTTCATTTTAAGTAATACAACGTGTGTTTTTACAATAAAAAGTTTGTATTGAGATTCGAGTATGCTGGCAACTCTTAACTACTCTTAAGTGAAACCAAGCAGCCTATATCGGGAGGTGAAATGCTTGTTGTATTCAAAATCATGCCATTATTTTAAAACATGACTTGACTTTGAATCTTCCAATCGCAGTTGACAGCCATTTATCGATATACAGAATGATTCAGAAAACTTGAGCAGGACTAACCTTATTAATTCATTACAAAAAAGGCAGTTCAGTCACATTGACACGCAATCCAAAGGCAATGACAATTGATCACTCTACAACCATAAAATTTCCATCAAAAACGAATACAATTTCAATATCATCATCATGAGCCTATATCGGTCCACTGCTGGAAGTAGGCATCTCCTACTAACTATGCATATGAACGCATTAGGAGGTAAACAAGCGGATTGGCGATCTCAGGAGTGTGTCCACTATGACGAGGGTGCTGTCCATCATCAATTTTCTATCAGGTAATATACGTACTTACTTATTTCTAATTGATTGTTAGCACAATCACATACGTACAATAAATAAATATTGCTTTCTTTTCCATTACAAGTTTCATTCTTTATTAACAATTCGTGTAGCCATGATCTTAAAAACTTGTATTATTATTATTACTAAATAAAAAGTAATAAAATTGGAAAACAGTTAAGATTTTAGTCTCAATTGCGATGCGGGATCCATTATCATTTCGTATAATATATGTATAATTTTGGTCCTGCTCACCTTTTACGAATTATTCTTTGAAGGTTATTTTCTGTACCTACGAGTATCTACTTGAGTAGTTGTAGCGGAACTACGCGAACCTCTGAAATATGGTTAATTTTGAGAATATATCTCTTTCACTTCAATGACTTCGTAGGAGTAAAAGACAGTACCATAAGTTTTCAAGTTACGTTCGGTTTTTTACTCGATACCTGACGCGCTCTTATTTATTGGAGCGAGCGCGATGGCCTGCTTTACGTACTCGTATCGATTAAGACCAAACGTAACCGATACTTGCAAACTCATGGTACGGCTAATAGTGCCCGAAATTATAGATTTTAGAAAGTTCGGGGTATGCCTACAGAGTCGTCCATATACGCGCCATCTTTGTTTCTGAAAGGCTTGTAATAAGAATAGGTAAAACTATGAAAACGGATAAACTCGCGTAAGTATATTAATTAAACTTACGTATCTTACGATATGCGGCGACCACGAACCCTGTAAAGTGTACGAAACGTCGGGATGAAGTTAAATTTAATGCCACGCGACACATACGCGAGTTTATTCATTTTTATAGTTTTATTTCATGTGTAATCCTCGCGGTAATCAAAGAAAATATTAAGAATAGGTACTTACATATTTAAATATTGGTTTGCATGACGTGGCCGGTGGGGGCTAGATTTAACAGGTAGATGTATCGTATCTAGCAGTGTGTGTCCTGTAGCAGGGCGAGAAAGGCATATCGTAGTGACGGGCTTTAGTAGACTATGTTGATTAGCAACTTATATTTAAACCACCATATTTTTACTACCCATAAGTATATTTTGCAGAACGTTTTTTCTACGTTGTATCACACAAATTTTGGATCGTTAAGCTGCAGGAAAGAATGAACTAGTAGTATTCATAATTGTATGTTACCTATATTTGTTGTGTGTTAAAGGAATTATTTAAAGATACACCCGTGTAAAAGATTTACGAATATAATTATATAAATTATTAAATATTCCGATGTTTCTTTGTTTCCTTTTCTTGCATACCTAATAATTGTTTTATACGGATTGTTAATTGAATTATACATGAATTATCAAGGGATAGAATTCTCAAGGCAGGCTGTAGCCATTCTGAAGACAGCATAAATCCACAGTGAATTATAAGATGTCTCTGCCCCTTGTGCAACTAAGTTAGAATATCTGCGTAGGGGAAGGTAGCCCAAAGAGGGCATAGCGCCCAAAGAGGGCACTGGATTTTATGTTGCCATTTCAAAATGGAGCGTGTTTGTAACACGTGACAGTACTCCCCGCCATACTCGCGCATCTCGTGTCATTCGTCCGGCTAATCTATGAGCACGCCGTTACGGTATCTAACAAAAACATGTTTTTTGCGGCTTTTTGAAAAATATTTCAAGCCGTGAGTCATGTGTTTTCTCATTTTCGATGCTTGCAATGCTGTCATTAATACCTGTTACTTATTAATTAGTTATCTGGCCGTAATACCCTTGCATTCAACTCCTCGTGTCTCAACATTTTGAGGGTAGATTTTGCTTCCATTTCGTAATTGACGAAAAAGGCAAAGCGGGCAGGGTAATGTGGGCACTGTCTGCTTTGCCCGGTGTGTTTTTTTACAATGTAAATTTAGTTGAAAACTGGTATATATTTATAAAATTAAGCCTCCCAGCATACCAACGTCCAAGCAGGAACGTTGTTATGAATACCACGAACTTTAGAGGACCTATTTGTCGAGGACTGGATTAAATGTAATGACTGCGACTCGTGGGCTCATGTATCTTGCACACGAGGTCCAGAAATCAGGTCATTTTATTGTAATATGTGTCAGGTAATTGAAATATATTTTAATATTAAAAAAGGTAAGTAATAGGCCTGAATTATATTCATCGTCATCATCATCTGAGCCTAAAGACGTCCACCACTGTACATAGGTCTCCCTCAAATATTGCTACAATGACCAGTCCTGCGCCACCCGCATCCAGCGGACTCCTGCGACGTCGACTAGGTCATCAGTCCACCTTGTGGGGGGGCATACTCACGCGGGCCTCCCGGTACGTTGCCTCTACTAGAGATACTGTCCACCCCAACAGCCATCGGTTCTACGTGCCATGTGCCCTGCCCACTGTCTATTCAGTTTTGCGATTCGGAGAGCTGTATTACTTTGGTTCTGTTGCAGATGGCCTCATTTCTAATACGATCACGCAGTGAGACTCCTAGCATAGCCCTCTTCATTACCCTTTGGGTGACTTCGCTTTACCCCAGCCCATGCCCGTTTTGCCCTAAGCCGATGCCCACTTTAGGCCCCCCCCTAGGGCAAAGCGGGCAATCGTAGAGGTTTTTTAAATTGCGCATAATTCTTTTGTTTACCACTTTTAGATAAATGAAGCCATCCTCCGTCGAAAAGCATTAAACAATGTACCTTTTGGGAAAAAAAAGAATAAGCTAGCTAGGTTAAAAACCACTTTTTTTTCAACTCTCCCTTAAGGTGCCCTCTTTGAGCCACCTTCCCCTAAGTAAGTTACTTTATCGCCAACTCACGGCGTTCTACTAGGTAAGTACATGTTAGGGCATTTGTGCACTACAGTGACTTTTAACGTCCGGTAGTCCGGTTTTTACCGTCCGATATGCCATTGAATGTATATATGAGCTTGTGCACTATACGTAATTTTACCGTCCGACATTTTACTTTTCCCCATTCCGGACAGTATTTTTCCGATCCGAGATGACAGCTATGAAAAACATGTTAATGCTTGTGCACTGCGTCCGGAATTGCACTGACTTTTATCGTCCCCGATAGTCCGATTTTACAAGCCAATCATCCGTTTTTTTCATGATACTATGCCGCAGTCTCCGAGTAAAAAGACGGACAAGTGCACAAGCTAATCATGCGTTTTTTTCATGCCATATCGGACCGTGAAAACTCGGTCTGCCGGACGGTGGAATTCATTGTGGTGCACAATCGCCCTTAGGTTCACCGATCATGAAAATTTATAAGCTTGCTGTCGATAGTCGAAAAACTTTTTATTGAAGTTAGCGCCATCTGGCGGTGCAGCTCTTACACTGTTACCCGTCTCTCCGCTCCCGTCATGGTGAAATTTTAAAATGAAATACACATTTCTCAATGTTCTCATACTTTTCATGCGCCGTTTAGTGCTATCTGTTTGACATAGATGGCAATAGGCGACATTTTAATGGTTCAATTAAGTTATTTAAAAAACTGTTGATCCTGACATGCATCTGATTTATGCTGGGTAGAGTTGATAAGACAGATAATATACACAGGAAATAATAATAAGTATATAATACTCATAAGTATACTCATAAGCTGAAAGGACAGGTCTATAAATACATCATTAGGCCTGTCCTCTTGTATCCCTTTCCGACCGGTTTGATATAATCCTGCAAATGAGTTTGCAAAAATCCTGTCACCAATTAAATTGTATTTTCGAGCTCAAATCAGTACCGATCGAATCTGCAGACACTAGCCGACACGTTAAAGTAGCAAATACCTTAGGGCAGCCGCATCAGTCAGTCGCAAGACAGCGTTGAAGATGGCGATGTATTTTGGTGGGAGTAGTAGCACACGTAAGTTCACAATTTCGTATATTTGTGGTGACAAACCTTCTATTTATTGATTGATACTTACTCTTAAAGAGTTAAACGTTTTTATTTAGCACAAATTAGAATTAAATTAAGTGCTTTTGTGTAAACAATATGCCCATAAATAATAAGTGCACAAAATTGTAGGTTCGGACGTAGCTCGTAAATCGTTCATAATAAATATTTGCACGATTATGCATAATCGGTCTGTGCACAAAATTAAACCAAGAAAGATGGTCATATGTTTTGAAGAATTGGTTACACATCATCAGCCTATGATAGTCCACTGCTGGACGTAGGCCTCTCCTATTAACTATGCGTATAGACGCATTAGGAGGTAAATGCCCATAATCGCCACGCTGGGCAAGCGGATTGGCGATCGCAGTATGGTGTCCACTATGACGACATTGATGACGCTGCTGCCCATCATCAATGTTTTATCATATAATGGTCAGTGACACTTCAATCCCTTAGTCGACTCTTACGACACCCGCAGGAGGAGTTGGGGTGGTGACAAATGTATTCAAATTGGTTACAAATTTCGTCTAATTCGTTAGGTACATATTTCATCGTATTTCAATCAGCGTATCCAAGGAACTAGGGTTAATAATACTTTGTACTTTCATCTTGGTTAGGCACTCCATAGTTGTCCATACCTAAAATCTCTCGAATTGCTTTAGCTTTTCTATTATGAATGTTGCTCTTTTGAACTCTGCTTATTTGTGGATTAATGATGAAAACACACTGAAGAAGGACGTTCAATCTTGATAGTTTCCGGTAAACTTTGCTATGTCTATCTTCGGAAGCTTCACATCATCACTAAAGCTAGGTGTGAGATTACTGCTAATTCTGCTTGTGCACGACGTAGTGCTTTCTAGCATATGCTTTTTAAGTATTAAACTACAAATATTTTCTTGTTTGACTATTAAAACCCGTTAATTCCGTTCACATCTTTAAATCTATTGTTGAATTACTGCGGAAAACTCAATGTGTAGTAAATATCTTTTTTTTTTCATGTGTGTATTTGTATAATGTAATGTGATTTCTAGATTCGTCGTTTTTCTCAGTCAGTAAAAATATATATTGCTAATAGTACTGGTTATTACACGTCGACTCCTAAAAATCGTCGCTTTAATCCCTTCATCATATTATTATTATTAGCATTGATAATACATTTTATCTTGTCGAAATCATGAAGTAAAAATTTTGATTTTTATTTTCTAATTTACCCCCTAAAAGTAGCCCTCATATTTATAACTCTTTTTTTACGTTCCACATCCATCGTTGGGTCACCAACTTACATAGGTGTGCGAAAGTTCAACTCAATCTGCCCAGTAGTAGTGTCGGAGTACATCGGTTGTAACAGACGGACAGAATAGACACGCCAGTGATCCTATGAGGGCTCCGTTTTTTTTCTTCTTGTGGTACGGAGCCCTAAAAATGTAAGATCGCTTATGATAGAAAGTTTTTTCATTAAATACTGTGTTTTATTAATGTTTTTCGGCATGTCCAGACTAATTTGCAAGATCTTGCATTTACATACAGATCCTGAACGTCACTTTCGTGCATGCGATTTTTTTAATGATAAAAGGCAATTTGATTTTTTTTATAATTTTTTATAAGTATTTGAAGATAATTTAAAACGATCTACATGCATTTATCTTAATATTTTAGATTTTTTTTGTCTCGGTCGTAAAGGGGTATGGCAGCGAAGCGTGGCCTGTGCTTGAGCGACACAAGCAGGAGCTGCGTGTCACGGAGATGAACATGCTGCGGTGGATGTGTGGCGTTACGCGGAAAGACCGCATTAGGAACTCCCGCATCCGCGGCAGCCTTCATGTCCGTGACATAGCAGATAAGCTGCAAGAGTGTCGTTTGCGCAGGTACGGCCACGTTTTACGACGACCGGCTAACTACGTGGGGAACAAATGTCTTGCCATGCCGCCGCCGCCGCCAGGACCAGGTAGAAGGGGTAGACCCAAGAAGGGCTGGCTTGACGTCGTACGGGATGACATGCGTGCCAATGGTTCGAGGCGCAGGCCCCGAACGGAACCGGGAACTACGCTAGGATGATGATGACTCATAAGTATACTGATTTAATTGCATATAAAAAAAAATTAAAAAGTTTTGCATCCATAGTTCCGATCACTGCATCGGCCTAGCTATACGTAATACCTTACAGGCGACGTGTATGAGTAAGAGGGTTATTATTAGTTATGTTTATGAGACTGTAACTATACTATAATAGTACAATATGAATCAGTAAATAAAAATATTCTTATGGAAAAGGGTCACTTTCTCTACTTTTATAAGTTATATAGGGACTAAATCATCCAAAGACAGTGCCTAGGAGTATCATAATTGTAGGGGTAACAACAGTTTTAAAATATCTTCCAAATCAAACCTTTATCTGCAAAATCGACGAAGGATCGTACTATCAAAAGAACCGTATCGTAAACCTCCTTATTCCAATCTTTTGATCGCGGCCCCGTTTTCGGTATAACCCATATTTGTTGAAAAGAAATCTCTCCTTAAAGTTACATATAAAGCGAATAAACTGACGTTTTTGTAAGATGGCTTGACAAAGGGTAGAAATAGCTCCCTTTTCCGAAATGATTGGCATGTTCTGGTCAAAGATCATTTTATTTCTCAATGTTCAACTTTATTTTAAAGTCAATAGTAAGATTTCGGAAAATTCGATGTCATTTATGTACATGTAAGAAGCGTAGTGTAAAAGCAGCAAGTGTATCAAATTAGCTATTGAAAGATAAATAATCATCTGAAAAACCCAAAAACATTAGATTCTCAATTGAAACTTCGTAAGCAGGTTCAAAGGGTGTCTCAATCAAGTTTATCTTAATACTGTGTTAATTTTAGACTTAAAATAATTGGATGGGATGAAACGCCTGACCGCCTAGTGAATAAAATCAAATGTGAACCTTCTTAGTACTTATAATGACGTATTCCCGTATAATTCGTGTAAAGACACAAGTCTACGTTCTATACCAAATGTATAGAGAAGTAAACGTACCTGGTATATATCATTAAAATGTAAATCTTTTTACGTCGTCAACAGCAAAAGTAATTCTAAGGATAAGCTCGAGTTGCGAAACCAATTATTAAACAAATCCTAAATCTAGTCACGTACAAAGCGTCTAATAAAACATACATAAAATTTATATTCAATGTAAAAACCTGATAACGCGAATTGGGATTCCGTGTTTTTGTCGAGCGGTTCTATTTGACGCGTGACGAAGGCAACCGAGGTAATCAGTATATGTCACTCAGCCGAGTACTCTACTAATGCGATCACACCTACACAATTACACACACGCAATATACGGGTTAGGGTGTCCCTTATTTTTGATTTTTGGAAATTAATAACGCATACCCCCTTTGGCTACGGATGGATACGATCGCGCTCACGCAGAAGGAGATTCTGTTGTCCGGGCCTGCCTTCTAGCTGACCTAGATATCGTCAACACGTTCAAGAAACCTCAACATCTAATCACATAATAATAAAATGGCCTGGCCACGACATTGGTCTAAGGCACTGGTCTCACCGCAAGCTACTAAGTTATGAACTATCGGCTACAAACACTTAGTAGCTCGCGGTGAGACCAGTGCCTTAGGCGACCGGCGGCAAGCGAATCCATAAGTCGGAAGCCGATAATCAGAACTCCCTCTCGCACGTATGGTTTCCGACCCACCGGTCGCCTTAGACCAATGCCGTGGCCAGGCCATAAGAGCACACAGCATTGCACCCGGGTGGCTTATGATGATCCAATTTTATCTATTTTATCATTATCATGCTACGCGTCACTTTGACACTTGCATACTTGTTAGACCGTGACGGCAACGACGACAAACGATTAGACGCGGTACCATCATAAGTCTACAGGTGGCTTATGATGGTCCAGTTTTATCCATTTAAGTATCATGATACGCATCACTTTCGCACTTGCAATACTTTTTAGAGCGTGACTGCAACACTGACAAATAATTAGACAATTTGCTCATAAGGAGATGCTAAATCGATAAAGTATCGAACTGTGAAGTCATTCAGGGAGAATATCTCACCGCACAACATCGCATTCTTGTCATGAACCTGTTGGTAGTACCTAAAAAGCAAATAGCCGAGCGACGAGCGACGCAGTGCTATACCCTGTTTGGTTTGGTGTTTAAAAAAAGGTAATCAATCTTGCAATATCTTTTTATTAAAAAATGCATATAAAAATCCAAACTAGGTACTTAATGAATCAAAAACAATGTAAATCACTGTATTTCCTTGTTATATTTGCTAAAACTTATTTTTTACTCGTAGTTTTCAATAAAACAGAGTATAGAACTCGTTGGTGGCGCCTGAATGTACCCGATAAAAGTGACTTCCAAAAAGTCACGACAGGCTTAGATCGAAGTGCGTGATCGTAAAACTCGGTGGAAGTTTACCGGAACCGGATTCAAGCAGACATCGCTGAAGCAGGGAAGCGTGTGTTGGGGAATTTCCAACTTAGGGTCACCCCTAATACGGGTTACTGTTAAACCCTGGTAACAATGCTCAACCCTGGCGCTGAAATGTTGAGAGGTCATGACAATAAATTTAGCGGCGGCGACAATATTATTATCGGTGTTTAATTAATTACCTATCAAATCAGCGCACATTATTGGATTGCGTAGTGATACAGGCTAAATCGAGCTTGCGGTTTATGTAATGAAATTAAAGAAATTTACAATTATTATTTCTAGCTATAAGTTATAATTATTAGCCCATAAATTGGGAAATTATAAAAACAAAGTGCGTCTCCTTGCCATTATGTAGGCAAATCAGAAAATTCTGGCTTAAAAAAAAAACAAATACCTAGTACCCACTATTTGTTTTTAGTGAAAATATTATTATAATATGAGAATTGTGTGGTAAAAACATTGCCAATTTAAAAGTTAGTGATAAAAAAGTAGGCACCTACAAAGGTTCTGTAAAAAAATACTGGGCAGGACATTCTTTCATCACACATAATGGGTGATTGTGTACCTATAATAATGGCTCAATTACGCAAGTACGCCAGAAAGGATTGATTAATGTCGGATTATCCAGGACAAAGCCTGACTAATGTAAACGAGGTGTCAGTCCGACGAATTCATTTGAGACTAACATGAGCTAAATCAGGTCTGAGCCTGACTTGTGAATGTGAATAATTACAATTCAGGGGGCCGATTTTTGAATTTCTATCGCACGAATTCAAATTCCCGTTCGAATTCAAATTCGAATGACAAAATTTTTCACGACTATTTACGAATGAAGCCAATATACCCTATTTTTGAAAGTCGCACTCGAAATGCTAGAGATTGATTATCGATATCTTTGCGACACGTTGCACGCAGAAAGTCGATATTTACCGGTTTTTTAAATTTAATGTAATAAAGCTAAATTATGGCACACTGACGTCGGAATTTATATTCCAGCTAAAAATAATAATGAATTATAACATATTAAACCTTATTTAACGGTTTTTATTATAAAAAAACATGTACCGCTAGTGAATCGGAACGTAAATCTACGATCAATGTTACGCAGTGTCCTAGGTGAGCGATTCCCTTGTGAATGCGAAGCGACGCGATGCGACGCGAAAAAATCAAACAGCCGCCAACTAATACAAGTGTCCTACGTGATCAATCCCGGCGCAGCGCACGAGCGACGCGACGCCACGCGATGCGAACGCGATCAGTTTGTTTGATATTTTCGCGCGATCGAGACGCGACGGGCGAATTGTGTGTTATTTTTTTTATTGAAAATGTCCGATAGATAGGACTTTACGCGTGCACGTAGGACAAGACCATCGCATCGCATACATTCGCGACTTCGTCGCATCGAATCGCATCGCAAATCTCGTCGCTTTGCGTCGCCTACGTAGGACATAGCCTTATTATAATCTATGGTGCACACAAACAAACTTCAACAGAGGCCCTACCGCGACACGCGAACAAAGTGTTGCCTATATATATCACACGTACGAATTCACAAGTGCGAGAGAGAGCCAACACTTCGTTCGTGGTTCGTGGTAGGGTCTCATTTGACAGACTTGACAGTGACACTTTATTGGAGTATCTACGTACTTATCCAATTTCTATCAATAGAATTGAATACGAATGGTCAACCGCAGTCGTTTTTGAACTTTCTATCACTCGAATCTCAAAAATAGTATTTCATCATTTTTATTCATTTTCGAATGAAAGATTCGAGCGTTCGAATCTCAAAAATCGCCCCCCAGGCTACTACCACCACAGAGCGGTGCCATGTAATTAACCTAAACTCGTGTTGGCACATTTTCATCAATGTTCTTATTATAAAAGATTAAAAAACAGGCAAGTACGAATCAGGCTCGTGCGCTGCGTAGGTACTTATTATTATATTTTCTTATTTGTATCATTCTCTCGCTCAAACTATTCAGTTTAGAGAAAAGATATTAATAACCTTATTATAATTTTTAAACACCTATCCTAATTTCTTTTTACTATTTTTGTGTGTATCAATATTTTCCTAACAGGAACGAGAGATTGACAAAATTCAACATCGACAGAATTGTTATCGATAAGCCTTGTAGTAGTCGATAAATAAATTCAATAAATAAATAATGCGCAGTAACTTCGAGATAAACTACAACAATGCAAATCGCATTCAAAACAATCCTATATATTTTTCTTATTCCTTGTATTTTGTATCCATTGAAAGAATAAATTCTAATAAGAATTCTTAACGCCAGAGGCAATCATTCATACAAAGTATTAGATATTTAAAAATCAAGTGTAGAAGAGTCGTGTATTTCTTGGTTACCTGATTTTACGAAGTTAGCATCTATATGAGAATGTGATAATACTCATCGATAACAGTTATGTCGATGTTTTATTTAGTCAATCTCTCGTTCTTGCTAGAAAAATATCTAGGTATAGTACCGTGATTATCTTAAAGCTGATAACAAAATTATATGATACATCTACTTACCAACACTATAATTCATTAAATTTAGAAATAAGTGGCTGTGACAGATCAATGGATAGACAGACAGACAGACAGACATGATGCATGTCTATCAGATTTTCGTTTTTCCAATTCGTCTACGGAACAGTAAAAATAAAGTTATAATAAAAAAGTACTAGGAGCATTGTATTTGAAATCTAACTAATAAAGGGTTTAGCAGCCTTACCGAACAAGTGGTGCCTTTCCCCACGGATGAGGTCAATATTTTAGGTGGTGTACTAGCAGGACCTAAGAATACTCCATGCTTAATATCAGCTCTAGATAGATGCACTAATAAGTCAATTTACGTCAATAATATTTTGTGCGGTAAGTGTCGAGAGATTGTATACCTACACACTAACTTATGTTCACACTGCACTGGTACTTTATTTGTATGCCAGTAACGACTACTTCTAAAAAAATTTTTTTTTTAGCATGACGCACGATGATTTACGGAAATATTTTTATTTATGTATACAGTGGACATTAATGGCTATGTATGCATATTTTTTTTGTAGGTGTACCTCCGCGTGAAATAAAAAAAATATGGAAAAAAAAACAAGAAACCTTTTTTTATTATGAAAAATAAGGACAAGATGCAGGTTAAAAATATGCATTTTGTAGTTTATTTTATTGTTATCAAACACAATTTTGTTTGGTTGATCTAACTTGAACAGTTTACGAAATATGCCACTTTCAACGGCACCCTGTATATTTTACATTATCTTGAATAACTCTGAAACAAAAGAAGATCTAGAGCTGATATTAAGCATGGAGTATTCTTAGGTCCTGCTAGTACACCACCTAAAATATTGACCTCATCCGTGGGGAAAGGCACCTCTTGTTCGGTAAGGCTGCTAAACCCTTTAATAAGCGAAATAATATCATTTGAAATCAGAATAAAAGAACTTAAGCAGAAAATTATTTCAAATCAAGACTCCTGCGACCTTCACCAGGTCATCAGTCCACCTTGTTATCAGCCTACCCACGCCGCGCCTTCCGGTACGTGGCCGGTACGGTCATTGTGGCAATCTTTGGGGGAGACCTGTGTTCAGCAGTGGACGTATTTCAGCTGATATGAAATGATGATGATGATGATGATAACGTCTATGCATTGCAAAATGTGCAACTTATACTCTGTCTAACCGTCGCTGTCAGTAAAAAATGTGGCAAATTCAAAATTATGCAGCTGTGAATAGTAGGCTTCCCATAGAATATTTGCCACCTTTTTTACTGTCAGTGAATGACTAGAATATAATCCGATTATTTTATGACAATAAAAAATAATAAATGTTAGATTTAGGTACAGCAAAAGGAAGAGGCTAGGTTAGTTTTTAATAATGGCAAAAATTCAGATATTTGCTAGCTTAGTTTTTGAAATAGTAACAAAGTAACTAAGAAAGAATTTTAAAATGAAAAAGACCAGGCCAGGTACTCATAAATAATAGGAATAAATCTCGGATCCAGCTGTCAGGTTCTCAGCTTTAAAGTTAACAGTCGTAAACTTTTACGAATCCATCTTTAACCTCTATAAAATGAAGAGACCAGAGTTAAGTGCCCCCGCTTGCGACCTCATAATGTGAATGGCTAGACTGATTTTAGTGCATAATAAGCATTTCGGTTTATGGAATCGCTTTTATTGCCAACAACAACATTCCCAAGTGGAAATTTAATAGGACTACTAACTGTTGCCCGCGACTTCGTCTGCTATCCGCTAATGGGCTATTTTTATCCATATCAACTACACAAGTTGTCTTTTACGAGTTCTTTAATAATCATATGTCCTTTAAGAGCTTACACTGTGTGTACACAACATTATTTGATGACAATTCAAATAATTTCAGTAATTTAAGCGTGAAAGCTTAACGAGAGTGAAATAGAGATAAAGAGAGAGATAGAGTTACTTTCGCATTCATGACAATGAAAAGGACTTTGGAAGATTTATTACTCGTATATCAATAGGTACAAAAAATATCAAAAGGAATATAGGCAGAACTAAGCAATATTCGAACTCTTTTTGCATTAACCGCCACGAATTAACTGAAAGGTATCTGTGTTAGAGTTACCTTATACAATCTGCGACGGCGCACGGTGCCCAAAAATATCTGAACATGCAAAAAACTTTATGTGATCTCAAAGATAAGCCCTCACCGGTATTTCAATAAAACAATGTAATGACTACAATAAAAAATACGATATAGCACGAATGTATCTAGGAACTACAATGCAAAACTTGTAACAGTCTAACTAAATAGGTAAAAATGCCAATGCAAACGTGAATACCAGTTGAATACCAAAGTAGAAAAGGAACAAGATACTCGTATTATTGTAACCCAGGACAACACAGAAACTCTGCTGCAAAAACCTAAGTCTACATAACGCCGCTGCGCCTATAAAATCCAATTGATTTATGACTTTAAAATATTTAGTAACCTCGCAACTATACACAAAGAGTATTACTTGAATTAATAAAAATGAACCATACATCGGTTTTTACAGGCGCAACGACGATAAACTAAATATTTTTTTACTTTAGTAGAAGAGCGATATCTCTGACAGCTGCTTATTTAAGTAATGTATGCAAAAAGATGTCGTAAACACTTGCTCTGTCGAAAATATTTAGCTAAAAGGTGTCATATTTTGTAGCGGGAAACATTTTTCATTAGAGATTGTGTTACAGTTATTCTTTACATTTTAGGGTACCTCGAATAAAAATTAATTCAGTCAGCCTTCGTAACCACCGTAGTTGATAGTAACTCTGCCAACAACGCTGGAGGTCGCGGGTTCGAATTCTGACGAGGGCATTATTTGTATAAACACTAAACATATACCTAAAGCTTTTGCGTGGAACAATGTTTATTTAAGTATTTATACCTATGTAATATATGTATTCGTATCTATCTATTATATATGTATATCGTCGCTTGGTGCCCACATCACAAGCCTTAATTGAGCTTACGTCGAATCTTGTGAAATGTACAGTCGACGTCAAAGATATCATTATGGCTTAGGTACCAAAAATATATTTAGAGAACGTTATTGTTTTGACATTAATGTGGTGTAAATATATTTTTGGTACCTAAGCCGTAATGATATCTTTGACGTCGATTGTACCGAGATATTTGTAGGTATATATTAAGAATTAAATTATTCAGGCCGCGTGGTAACGGCAGTAAGAATTAAGTCATAAGAATGGGTGTCGTAAGATTCATTTGAATCCCTTAGTCGATTCTTACGACATTTGTCACTAACCATTAATTGATTGAAGATTGATAATAGGCAGAAGCAGCATCATAGTGAATATAATTACTTTCAGGCGTATATTCGCTTCGGTAGAGATACAGGTCTACCAGTGAACTGAGATATCTCTTCATCATCTAGTGAAATTAACAGATATTGTAAAACTTTATATTTAACGAGTTTATAAAGCTTACTTTCTGCTAAATCGACTTTGTATATTTGAACAATTGGAACCCTAAACCTAGGAACTATGTCAAAGTGACGTCATAAATTAAATTGTTAGAAATTTCTTACTAGGTACTTGTATAGTATATTTTTAAATAGTTCTAGAGAAGCCTAGGATTACAATTGGTTGAGTGTTCATAGACAGTCCAAAGAAATAAAATGTTGGAAGCTTTCACTGGTCCGACTTTAAAACCGAGAATGCAAGACGTTCATTATGTTTAGTAATGTTCGAGGAAACTACGAAAACAAGTTTCCTTTTTTATAGTTAATTTTATAGTAAGTAGGTACTAATCCAAAGTTCTATTTCATCTAGTTTCAAGTTTTTATTAGTTAAACAGGTTTAAGGAAAACAATAAAAAGCTAAACAAATATAACGTCTTTGAAACTAAATCAAACTGTTTCTTTATCACCAAATTGTGATCATAATAATAAGAGATTCGCCATTCGGACTTACTTAAGCTTAATGAATTGTATTTGGATAGGCTGGTGTATCGCGTCGAAGGCGAAGAAAGTAAATTAATTATGTGCGAAGGAGACACTTACCTTCAAGGACGCGGGAGTAGATTCCCTGGATTTTGCAGCATTCGCGTTTTTTGGTAGTACCTACTTGGGTGAATCAACTTTTTCTTGTCTGTTATTGCCATAATTATGGCCCTGAATCACGCTGGTTTTAAAATAATGCTAGTTAAATTTTAAGCATAAAGTCATTTTTATTTATTAACACTTTTCACTTATGGAATTAATTTTTAAGTGGTACTATTTTCGAGTCTATCTCAAAAAAAAAAAATTAAAGGCCTTTAATGAAAACAAAATTTCTATGAGTGATCAACAATATTACAATTACAATACGAACCTAAATCTTTTCTCTTTTTTACTATAACCGACGGTTGTTGGACAGAGTATACCACATAAAAAAAAAATAAAAAAAAATATCTTGGGACATCTTACACAAATCGACCTAGTCCCACGGTAAGCTCAATTAAGGCTTGTGATGTGGGTAGTACCAGGCGACGATATATATAATAGATAGATAAATATACCGTCAAATGCGCCAACATTGCCACCACGGGAAAGTTTGCCCGTAACGCAATTTTTTTACAAATCGGTTTGTGGGGTAAATTTAATCAGAGTTTTGGCAACTCCACTATTTTTAGTAGAAACTAGGTTATATGGGTGGCAACACTGCGCATCATATTTGCAGCTAACGTCAATCAGTAGCTTGTTCCAACTCGTTGAGTGCAGTGCGTTATTTGGCGGGCAAATTCTTAGTGAAGTTTCAAGGTGAATTGTGCAAAATGGGGAAGACGCTGGTAGGTAAAACTCATGTCATGTAATAAAATAAGATGTGTAGATTGTTTTTATGTTAATAAAGTTACTAAAAGCCTGTTATTAACGGAGTTATTGTCTTAGAGAATGTTACCCAGCCATGTAGCAGCCGGTCATTGTAAACTTTGCCCATCGCCAAAAACGTCCTAGGGTTGTCACCTCGTTGTATTTACCAGCCTTTGCGAATAAAAGAGGTTATTGTTTTATAAACGAATATTTACATCGTACTTTTGTTTTTATTCTTTTTACACTACGAGTATTATCAACAGACTTTAATGTTAAAAAGAAAGTGTTCTCAATTCGTGTGTATTATTATCTCTCTTTGATCACGGGCCTATAAATCCCGGTCTTTTGATAGGCTACCGCGGGGATACAGATCCAACACGTAGAGCCTCTTTGGAGAAATTTGCTGTGTTTTACACCTGCTGCAACCCATTCACGGGCACAAAAATAGATATACGTGAACCGGTCCCAGCAGGCATATAGAGGCTATTGGAGATTATATGGAAAAGACTAGTGGGTTATGGTGATGAAGGTTGGATGGATGATTGGTAGGAGGTAGTACTTACCTAAAATTATAGGTAAGAATTATTATACTTACATTAATTAGGTACGTTTCTTTTAATATATGAACAAGAGTTGATGTTGATTTATTTGAAACTTAACATGTTAATAATTGTTAATTGATATCAAGAATCTTTTTATTGTTTTCAATTACTCATAGTACCCAAGTATTCTTCTATTATTCAATATTAATAAAAAAATGATCATCATAAGCTTTGTCTTATTTTACCTTCACGCTTTACACAAATTAACTCAAAAGTGACAACCCTAACACTTTTGAAATCTCAGGTGCCGTTTGTATGGGAAAGGGAAAAACTGCCAGGTAACATTGCCCTCTTGATTTATTCAAAAATTTACACAGTTATCGCTGAGCTGTTTACAGGAAACGGTAGGATTGCCCGTAAGCTAGGTGTGATTCTTGTTTCAAAGCTATACGAGCTATATTTAAGTGCAAAATCGACGCGGGCAATGTTGGCCAAAAGTCCGGATAATATTTTCTTCGGTTACCGCGAGGATTACTCATGAAATAAAACTATGAAAACGGATAAACTCGCGTATATTAACTAATTTTAACTTCATTCCGACGTTTCGAACACTTTACAGGGTTCGTGGTCTGCGGATGACTGACAATGGAGGAAATTTGATAGATCTACCTCCATCAAAATAAGAAAGATAAGTACAAAACTACCCACCAAAGAAAAATTACTAAACCACAGACAATAAATAAAGTAAAGTGTTCGAAACGTCGGAATGAAGTTAAAATTAGTCCGGATAACTTTACCCGCCCTCTAAATCGCAAAAAATATAAATAAAATGATAATTTAAAAAAATTTACGAAATACAGACAACTGCACTTGATCACAATAAACCTGTTAAGCCAAAAAAAGTAGTAGGCTTTCATAGTTTTTTTTTGAGAAATTCGTGTTTTTTTTAAAAAAGCGGGCAAAGATAGGGCATTTGACAGATACTTAAATAGATAGACAGCCATGACCAAGGAACAAACATTTGTGATAAATAAATACACAAATAATGCCCTCGCCGAGATTCGAACCCGGAACCTCCAGCTTTGTAGGCAGGGTCACTACCAACTAGGCTACGGAGGCTGACAAACACACATACGTATACACACACATAGTTTATATGACTAACTTTCGTAACACAATTGACGCGATCGTGAGTTTTGTTTTGATTTACTATGTAATTTTTTTTGTACCATTTCGTGCCTGAAACGTGTAACTGGCTGTGTGACTCAACTTCGTATAATGGCTTACGAGGTTGAGTCATAAAAATATATTTCTGTACAAAATATATACAATTCATATACAAGGTTGAGTTATACACCCTGGATATACCAAGTTGAGTCACACAACCATCGATTTACGAGTAAGTACAGTGCATTAATATATAGACACATTTGTGAGGGATCAGTATGGAGAAGTGTATATATATTAATGGGGTGCGCCAAAGTATTTATAAAATTGCAACTTAGATTATTGGAACTCCGAAAATTTTTCTTATACAATTTAACTTCATAATGATCGGTATTTAGAATAATCTTTGTTCATAATTATCATCACATAGAATTATTTATGTTCATAATATTGTTTTTCATACATATTTTTAGTACTAACTTTTATGTTTATATAATTTTTCACTATACTTATTTTATGCTATATATTCTAATGTTATAGGTATTTATTTTTATCTGTACTGGTTTTATGTATGAATTATTTTTGTTTAATTAAATATAAATCGTACTATTACTGTAAACTAGCTACCTGCACAAATCAGGTTGTGGCAGAGTAGGTACTGTACTAAACGGGTTCCCTCTAAACTTTTTTTGTCCGTAACGCTTAGGACATAAGGACATAACAGACTTGGTATAATCTATTTTGGCATCAACTTAATGAGACAGAAACATCACTTGGCTTAAATAACAATATTTCGAATATTATTTTGTCCGAAACTATCTTGGCATATCATTATTTATGCCGAGTGTTATAAGACAGAAATTAGATTTGCATTTTTTTTTTGGGCATGTAGCCACATGTTCGAAACTTGCCTTTTTCGTCAGGCAGAATTAGCTGCGAGGTTGAAAATTTCTGCAGTGAGCGAGCGAAGCGAGCGAACAAAACCTTCCGGGGCAGATCCGACTCGGATAGGTTAGGTTAGAAGACTAAGGCGGGAGCTTTGCTCCCGCCTTAGTCTTCGAGGTTATTTTTTTTTTAGCAACCTAGAAAGTACTCAGCTCAGTAACACAGTAAGTAACGTACAGAATATTACAACTACCTCGATTATATTGAGAGGTTGTAATTATTCCTTCTCTGTTATGCTAAAACAAACTATGCCGATACTTTTTATGCACATCCAGATTATGCCTCATCATAAATAGGAGCATCGAAATTATATATAGGAGCTCGAATAATATTCGAACAACTCGAAATCTGCCACAAAGAAATATGCTAAAGTTGCATATGCCACAACAGTTTCTGCACAAAGCCCATTATGACTACATAGTTTATGTTATTCATAAAAGAATTATACCACAACAGAGTGAACCTAATGGGAAAATGTTTTATAAATAAACAATTTATTTCAAATAACTTTATGAGTATAGATTAATCTACTTGACGACTTTAGGAGGATAAAATTTCGAAATAAAAATCGTTATGAACATTGTAGGTAGAAGTATAATTTTTAGTAAGAAAAAAAGTATGAGATAAAATTTTCGGAGTAATGATGATTATGAGTAAAAAACGGTATTAGTAAAAATATTCGAAGAAAAAATTGTATAAGTGCCAATATGGACCCATATTAATGCCCTTGACTGTACCTACATGACTAGTTACCTACTCGTACTATAATCTAAAGTGAATAAAGTGATGGCATCTGGCAGCAAGGCTCGCCTCACGTAGTGCCTTCTGTCCGTCTACCAGACTCAGTTACAATGTCAGAACAGATGTTTTTTTTATTCTCTCTTGCTTTGTGCATTTATGACCAGTGTTTTCAACCTTTATTTAGGTCCATGGACCATGGACACTGGTATGTATTTTTTACAATATTTCACGGAAATGATGACATTGCAGGTAGGTACAGGGTGTAAATTAAATACGGGCGCTGGGAATACAAATCTAAACGGCATCATAGGACATAATAATACGCGTTAGTACATTTAAACAAATTTTACCTAGACTTATAATAAAACAATATTTTTCAAAATAATGCCAGAAACGTAATGCAAAACACTCTCAAATTAAAAGCCATAGGTACATAATTATTGTTAGACATTTTGATTGATGATTACATTAAATATCGAAATAAATAAATAAATATCTTGGGACATCTTACACAAATCGACCTAGTCCCACGGTAAGCTCAATTAAGGCTTGTAATGTGGGTACCAGGCGACGATATATATAATAGATAGATACATATAAATACTTAAATACATAGACAGCCATGACCAAGGAACAAACATTTGTGATAAATAAATACACAAAGTATGCCCTCGCCAGGATTCGAAACCGAACCTCCAGCTTCGTAGGCAGGGTCACTACTAACTAGGCTACGGAGGCTGACATTTTGCATACTAATGCCTATTTATCAGCCTATTTAATTTGCACGGTATATAGTGTCTGTCTTATGTGACGTAAATATAGACTTGGTCATCCAGTAAATATTAGCCTTAATCAAATAAACACATTCCCATCATCTTCGAATACCCGGTTTGTTGATGATCTCATTCTTGAAAAGTTTTTAGTACATCTTTCCTTGTAGTAATGTTGTAAGAATTATTTTTAAAACAGCTTAGTCAATATCACCCGTCAACAATATGCAAATATTTGTTTAAGGAATACGTCAAATGGATCAAATTCTGTTCGTATTTTGTTTCTGACCACTCTGTCACTAATTTATTTTAGTCTTCCGTCAAAAAAACATCAAATAAAATATTTTAAAATTAAAATAAAACCGCCTTCAAAAATTCGCCCGAACTAAAAAGTTAAAAATAATTTTAGTTCCTACTTCTTAGGATTTCCTACCCAAACCTTTAAACCTTTTACCCTATTCATTGAAATAAAATATTATGGCTAGGTATCATACAGATTTCTTAGAAGTCGGTGCCAATCCAAATTCGTTTATAGGTATATATTAGATAGAGCTTTGTAACTTACTGTCACTCCGATTATGTTTTTGTCAACAGAATGATCTACCTCAGTCATTTTGATGAAAGCATAACCGGAGTGACAGTAAGTTACGTACAAAGTTCTATCAAATACATATTTGGCTTGGCACCGACTTCTAAGATATCTGTAGGATACCTAGCCATAATATTTTATTTCAATGAATAGGGTAAAAGGTTTGGGTAGGAAATCCTAAGAAGTAGGAACTAAAATTATTTTTAACTTTTTAGTTCGGGCGAATTTTTGAAGGCGGTTTTATTTTAATTTTAAAATATTTTATTTTTTACTTTTTAGTAGTGTAAAATCGTTATTCAGTATGCTCTAAATACTTATAATTAGAATGTACTGCACTCTAATAGGCCAGAAAACCTGAACTGGATAACTTAAATATTCAAAGAATTATCCCATTATCAAGGAGATATACATTGTATCATCAACAGGTATGAATAATTTCAAAGATTATAGGTAACAGCCTTAGCATGTCTAATTGTCTATACATTATAGAATCACTAACCGCTAACCAACATGTCATAACTACTAAGCAAACACTTGAATAGATTTCGAAAATGTATGACAGTTGTTATATTCAAAGAATTATCCTCCAACTCTTAATCGTTAAGGAGTTATACCTTTCGTCATCAGCTCACCATCATGAGAGTCATGAGACTATGACCACCTAAAGGCAAATACTCAAATAGCTTCCAAAATACATGAACTGTGTAATATTTAAAGAATTATCCCCCAACTCCTAATCTCTAAGGAGTTGTACCTTTCATCATCAGCTCACCAACATGAAAGGATGACCACCTAAAGGCAAATACTCAAATAGCTTCCAAAATATATGAAATATGCCATACTTAAAGAATTGTCCCCCAACTCCTAATTGCTAAGGAGTTGTACCTTCCATCATCAGATCACCAACTTAAAACGTTCATTGCTAGAGGCAAATACTTGATTAGTATTTGAAAATAAATGAAAAATGTCATGTGTGCCTACAACATTTGAAGAGTTCCCTCGATTTCTCCAGGATCCCATCATCAGATCTGAATTCGGTGACAATGGGACCAACTAGAAGGTATACCCTTTCAAACAAAAAAAAATTTTTCAAATCGGTCCACGCGTCTTCGAGTAATCGGGGAACATACATAAAAAAAAAAAAAAGATTTCGACGAATTGTAAACCTCCTCCTTTTTGAAGTCGGTTAAAAACATCTAGTGTCGTGATGCATACAATGCTTTCATCACACTTGCCGACAAAAAAATAAGTTTTAAGACAAAATAATATTATATCACGTACTGACATTTTTATTACTCCCTAGGAAATTTCACGTTTCTATTACTCTCGATACGTATGCAAGCAATGGCGCGCTTAGACAGCAAGTGCGATGAAAAAATTAATACGATAGGGAAATAATAGTACATTGTGCATCAAGGGAGTTAAGTACGGAATTACTAACGAGAGTGTTAGAAGCCCGACGCCGTTAGGCGGAGGGCTTTTATGACTCGAGTTAGTATTCCGCTTACCTATCGTGATGCATACAATGTTTTTCATCACACTTGTCGACAAAAAAATAGGTTTTAAGACATAATATTATTAAATGACGTACTGACATTTCTATTACTCCCTAGGGAATATCACTTTTCTATTACTCCCGCTACGCGCGCAAGCAATGGCGCGCTTAGACAGCAAGTGTGATGAAAAACAATTTAACCTTGATCTTAATCATGAAACTCCATTCCGTTACATTTTTGGATATTGTTTCGGACTTCTTGTAACAAGTCATCGAAAACAGAAAGAATACTTACACACGGAATATCACATTCACGAGATTCGTGAAAATTTATCACCAATAACTTAGAAGTTATTATTGTGAAAATAAGAACTACACTTTCGTCGAGTTTAAAACTTATTGTCTACTTTGCCGTAACTCATAATATGACAAATTTATTATATAAGTTGAGCAGTTGAGTATGATGTGTTCACTGAATTAAACGATGATTTAATATGATGACTGTTGATATTATTTTTATTATCCATTTCAGGTTTATATTATTTTGGCACCAATACCAAAAATGATGTTATTAACAACGCTAACCAACACATAGGAAGGTTTTTGTAATTTAGAACATTCCCAATAATAGTCAAATAGACTCGCACATTTCAGATTGGCCGATGTGTGAAATCGGTAATAAATTAGGACACCCATCCCTTTATTAACTCACCTACTTGGTTCTGCACTGCGTGCGCATAAAAAAAAACCTACGGTACTTACCATTTTTTTCTTAAACCTAATGCCTACGACATCGTTGTAAACACTCAGTGCATTTTAAGTAGACATAATATAAGTTCAGAAAACTATTTCCAGTTCTATGAACCCATTTCAGATTCTCTCACAATGATGTCTGGACGTTTTCAGTGAATTCCCTAGACAGCTTTACAAGCAGAGTTATAAGTTAGAGGCGAACACTTTAATATTGGAATTTTATTTAGGTAATACGACTAGCTTAAAGTTTAAAAGTTTTATTTTGTTGTACCTACCTAACTTACAATGTCAGCAATATAGGTTCACAATTTCTTAGAAGTCCGTGATAGTGTAATTAAAAGCCTGTTTACGTTATTTATTTAATAGCATGTTGTTATTCACAAATGCAGAGTGTTTAATTGAAATAATAATTATTTTCTACGTTTTCCAGTTAAGGGCTCCATTTACGATTGAATTGAGCTGATAACAGTTTAATATTCTTTCCAAATGGTTGAGTCACACTTATTTTGATAAAAAAAAAACGAATCCTGTGAGTACTATTGTGACGTATTTTTGTGAATGGGACTGATTAATTTCTCAAATTCGGTCCAAGAGCAAATTCCTCCTTCGCAAACTGATCTCAGAGGCTCTTCATTTATGTAGACCATGACGTGATAGTCACTGGATTTCTTGAACGCACATCTACAATAAAAACAGGTTTATAATGAAAAGAGGGTCAAAATAACGTAGTATTCTTTGAAAGGTTAATTTGAAAGAACTTACTTGTTTAAAACCAGCACAAGATTCGCTGCAAGCGAATTGATTCTGCTAGTTCTCCAATTTCGATCTCGTTTTTTTTCAGTTGCGGTAATCGGCTTACTGTCTTTGAACCAACCAAGAGCTGTAAAAACCATATCCAACGCCTTCGACCGAATAAAATAAGCTGTAATTTTTCTGCCTTTCCCAGCTTTCGCTAATTGGAAACTGTCTAATAGATCTGCTAAAGGCGTTAGACCGCTCATCTCTGGATGTTGGTGCCCATAACCGTATTTGTAGTAATATGCTAAGTCTTCAATGTATTCTAAAACTTTAAGGTCCTCCGTCGTAAATAGGGCACACCAAGGACTGGCCTTGTTGTTTTGTCCCGACCATGTATAACGGCATAAATCATATAGAGCAGTTATGTTGTCCTCTGTAAGGCTATAATCGATGCCCAATCGCCTTTGGATTCTATCCTTCGCCTGATTAAGAAACAGAATATGTTTGCAATGAAATCGATAAATTAAGATACTTACGGCTATTACTTATGATTGTTAAAAACGTGTATATTTCACACTGAAATAAGATAACTACGTACCTATATATTTTGCAAGTAACACTTCGTCCATTAAATACAAAAGCGACACAACTCAAAAACCGTGAAAAATGATTTTATTGCAAAAACGACATTATAAGCACTAATATTTTACGTGACACTAAGACACCTGTCGATTTGACGTTTGTAAGTATCAAAATTATGCAGGTGCCCTTTTTGCACTATCGCTCTTTCGAGACTAATTTCAGTGCTAAACTGCCATTTTGTCAGTTGCGACTCGGCTGTCGACCAAAACGCACGACATTTTTGTGAAAAAGTGCCATGAAACGAAACAATAAGTGATTTCGTTAAAAAATATGTAAGCAAAAGTACCATATTTGTAGATGTGGCCGTTTTGAATAAAATAAATACGTAAATATTATGTTTCTTTATATAAAAAGGAGTCGCAAAACGGAATGTGGCAGCTTTAGTTTTAAAATATCCTCTTAAATTTGATTTTTCATTCATCAAAACTGCCGTATTAGGATTTGCAATCTTTTTGAATTAAAAATATATTCGAATGCATCAATCACAGGAGCCATATTTATACATGATGCTGTGTTGAATAAAGTAAATATGTATGGCTTAGATTTCTTTATAAACAAAGGAGCCGCAATACGGAAAGTTGAATTTCAAAAAACATTGTTGCATTTACAACCGTTTTTAATTCAGTATAATATTAAAATCCATAAATGTACCAGATTGAATAATTGAGTATCTTTTGCATGAAATCTTAAAAAATACAATACATCTTATAAAAACAGTAATTGTAAAACGTGGTACTTTGTATTGTGTTCGTTTTACTTAAAAGTATATTAGAGATTGTGTGGAAGATGACTGTGAATTTTGTGTACCTACCTATAATTGCGACTACGAAGAAACAATATTTAATGTCATAAACTTCTGATTATTAAGTATTTGTCATACTTCCCTATTATATTATTTGTATACAATACAAGTAAAACAAACAAAGATCTAACCCCTGTGTATGTTTTAACGAATCTAAAAACTTATATTAGTAGTATTTATTTTTTCACTTTTGAGAATGCCAACATAGGGATGATGACTGTTTTTAAAATAAATTATTAGATATTATGCACGGCATCATACACGAATAAATTATTACTAAAATATAGACTGCAGTCATTATTGTACAGAACTTTTATTTAATATAAGTGTAGTATACAAACGTGACGTTACTTTTGTGTATTTCATGCAAATCTTTCAAAAATCGAAAAAAAATGTTGACTTGACTTGACAGTCATCATGCTTTATTGCTTCACTACATAGGTAGTACCCAAGTACTAGCGCTAAACTGTCATGTCGTCTAGAAAAAAAAATTGTTACATTATTACTAATCATAAGTAGATTTTTAGGAAAGACTCATTATCTCTGCAATTAAATATTGAAAGATATACTTTTGTATCGGCAAAAATTAAGTTCTTGCATCAATTTTAATGAAGAAACTAGTAAACCGTCAAAACATATCAATTTGGATCATATAGTATGGGATCATAGTAACCACCACACAAATACAATACACATAGAAAAAACAAATAACTAAAGATGTACTTAACCAATTTTTATTATTTACGTGCTTTTAGGTGGGCTATTTCCAGTTTATAGTAAAAATAAGTGATATCAAAGTATTCATTCCATTCTCAACAATATAACTTTGATCGCGTTGTATTTATTTTATCTTTATTAACTAAAGGTACCACATTTTTTTATATAGTAGGTTGATTTTTGAAGAAAACCGATAATTATATCTGAATTTTAAACTAGTACGTCCGTTAAATTCATCAAAATATGTAAAAAAAGTTAAAATTAATCAAAGTAACCCTGGTTTACGGTACCTATAAACATGTTCTGACAATATGTAAGTAAAGAAACAGTAAGAAAAAGTTTTGTCTGTTTCAGTTTTGTTAAAAAAAACAGTATTTCTATGTTTAAGACATGATTTTAAGTATGATTTAAATGAAATACCTGCTTATTTTTTTGTATTTGTGGCCTTTGATGGAAAAAAAAATTCAGAGTTAATGTTATTTTTTTATGCAAAACGGACGTATACGCTCATAAAAGCTTGCACAGCACATATTACTTTCTAATAACCAAACACATCAAAAGAGGGTTAAAATACCTACAAATTGATATATAACACATATAATATTAATGCTGTAAAAAAATTTTATGAACAAAAAACGAATACAAAATCTTTAAACGGCTCCCCTGTAAAAAGTAATTTTTTGACTTGTGTCGCTTTTGTATTTAATGGACGACTTATTTTCTTTTAAACATAAATTATTGATTTTTCTTTTTCTTTGAATGTTATTAATAACACGTTTGTTTTAATTCAAATATGATATGAAAACAGAATGCTTAATTTCTACCGAGAAAAACTTTGATTTGGACACAAGAAAATAAAGTTTTGATAGAAGAGACAAGAATATTGTAAAAGATCGTAGTTGGACTTACTGCTAAGTAGTCTGCGGAAATTTTATATTTGTTTGATTCCTTATCCAAAGTAGGATCTTCTTCAGCATTCGCTTCTATCGCCTGAAATTGTTATGAAACACATTTAAATTCATTCACCCTATTGTCATATTTATCAATAGTTTTTTAAGCACTTACGTCAATAAAATCTAATCCATTTTTAGAATCATCCACCAGCAAATTTGCATTTCCCAGCCCCATCAAAAAGGCTTTAGCACTTTCTTTGACCCATTGATTATGCGTAGGTCGAAATTTGTAACGATCTCCTAATTCTTTTAGTTGAGGATAAACCTTTTTCAATCTACTAGCAATTCCAAACAGTTCCTGTCGTCCCTCATCATGTAAAGCGTTCGTTTTATCAAACATGTCGTTGTCAATGGCCCAGTCTCGGAGATTGTCGATATCTTGAGCGCAAAGTGAACACCTGCCTTTTTCGTAACTTGAGACAACGAGGTCACGGATAGCGATAGCTGCCTTCATTCTTTCGGCTGATTTAGGATCAGGGTATGTTTTACCGTTGCGGAACATACCCCAGATACTGATGGGTTCACATTCTGTTAAATAATTGATTAAAATTAGTTCAAGTTGTGACTAGAAAATATGCCTTTGAATATTGAACCTGTCTTTCAGGGATCGGTTTTTCAGAAAAACCTCGCAATAGCCCAAAATTATAAAAAGCTTTATACTATTTATGTAGCACTAAATATTTTATGTAATTATCGACTTCGTATTTTTGAATTACTCGATTAACTATGAGTTTATAAATCAAATAACAAAGAAAGAACCGTCCTTTGGTATGGACAAACCGGTATTCAATCCCTGCTGTCTTTTATTATGTTATTGTTATTTGTTCACCAATTAATAAAAACAACACAAATACTCATACAAATTACTCACTAAAAACAACAACTTCAACATTCACTGAAACTTTCTTAATCGAATAATTCAAATTGAATTTCTAGTATGCGTTTCTGTAGGTAAGATAAGGCATCTTTGCGAAGTAGCCAATACACATTCAGAGATACCGTTTTTCATGCAGAGGACACGAAAATGTTTTTTCAAAGCTTGTAAATAGTATATTTACCTGGGATATTTATGACAGAATCTCTTATATCTCCTCGTACCGCATCGTAAGGAGTTTTGGTCGAAAAATATCTGTATGAACATGCCGTATTCCAATAACAAAACGAACATAACGCAACATTTACGAGTAGACAAAGAACTATTGACGTCAAACACAAATTCACTTCCTTCATGTCTTATTTAGAATAAATGTTTATTTTATAAGTATTACAACTATTAAAAGTTATTTATATAAAACACTTCAACCTCTGTTCAATGATGAACGAAGAATACCTAAGTTTAATTTGACATTTTATTATCCTTGCAAACTGGTTTGGCTTGAATCCTAATGAATCCTACTCTTAAAATATGCAGGTAAACTTTTATACATTTTGCAACCTGACCAGATTTGTTATTGCCCATATACTGTGGAACTAGTTCTAATATTAACCGAGTTATATTAATGAAAATAAGTTTAACTCATTTTCGGAAACGAAAGCAACATGATCTATATATACAGTGTGTTAACATGATGCAGGCTTTTATTTGAACCGAGGATTGAGATGCAGATTCTTAGCCAAACCATGTGCAATATTTGTTTAAAAATCCTAATTTTAAATGTAATTAACTTTTATAAATATTAGATGTCATATACCAAAGAAAAACGACCAAGATCACCTAGGGTAAGTGCTCCAGTGAATGAACACTTAAGGAAATTTTCAACTTAATATTTTTTTTGTGGCCAGGAGCAATAATAAAGTTTAAATATGAATATTCTTATAGAATAAACCACTATTGTAGTTTTCTAAAATCAATTTTATTTAGCATTAGTGCTCCACAGTTTTAAATTATAGCTAGCTGTAGGGGTAAAAATGGAAAATCACCAGTGAATGAACACAAAATTCTAGTAAATGAACAAATGAAACCAATGAATGAACTACCTTAAAAATAATGTATTAATATGCAAAAAGTACTCTATTTTTAATTGCTAGTGCTAGTAATATTCGATAATTGAATTTGAACTTTAAGGATACATAATAGCTATAAACATAATTAAACGACATCAATTACAGTTCCACATTTCTGCGTATTCTGGGATGGTTCAATTAACTCTTCCCTAAGTAGAAGAGTGACCTTATTTGTCGCTTTCGTTAAAAAGTAAACTGGGCTCATTCTGTATATCAATTATAGCAGTTGAATACTTTTGATTAACCAAAGATCTGTCTATATTTGTTTCTTCAGTGCCATGAATTTGGAATGTTTCGGTTATTTAAACAGCGTTGATTTTGAGATATTAAACTGGCACTTGATAGTTCACTAGTTGCAACAGCTTTTAGAGGTTTGTCGAGAGATTCTTGGTCATAATGGAACCTTTTTATACGATTTTTTTAACCTTTCCATGTCTTAAAATCAGACAAAATACAAAATAAATGATTTAGTTCATTCACTAGTTTTCGCAATCCAATTAATGAACTAACTGTGTTTGCGGTAGTTCATTAAAAATTTAATATATCAAGTATTGTTCGAACACTGGCCTTTTGCTGGACAGCACATTTCTATTAAAGTCATAGAAAACCAAATCTTATAATAACTACTAAAACGTCAGATATGGAACAAACAATAAATCACGCAATTCCAATGAATGAACTCCCCCGTTCGGTCACTAGGTTTAAGCCATTTTTAACTTCTAGTTATAGAACACTGGATTAAAAACCACATTTTTAAACGAAATCACATTAAACTATACTTTAATAGCATGATCATAACCTTCCGGTTTCAATAAAAGACGCACTGTACCTGGGAGATGCACGAAACGCACACAATAACACATTAAACACAACGTTAGCTTCCCTCAATCCTTATAACACCTCCATATAAAAAACGAACCGGTGTAATGTGCCCACTTTAGATCATCTCTATTTGGAGACTGATGCATGTGAGTTGATATAAATGCTACCAGAACTTGTCAAATAAAGTACCTACCCGAAAAAAAAATATAACGCGTGGTAGAAATGTACATTAAACTTATTTTACGAAAAAAACTTGCATTTTGTTCGTTCACTGGATTTGTTCATTCACTGGAGAACTTACCCTATGTCCGATAGATGATATATGATGATGATATATGTCCATAGGTGATCTTGGTCGTTTTTCTTTGGTATATGACATCTAATATTTATAATTTACATAGTATTAAGTAGTGTGACTACTGGAGAAAAATTAAAAGTACAAATCAAAATATTTAGTTAATAAATAATTTGATTTGTGTTTTCACAATATGTTCAATAGATGGCAGCACCATCTCTCTCTAGCTATTCTAGAAAACTGTAAAGTATTCTAAATAGGAGGTGCAGGCATGTAGTTAGTGCTTGCCCTTAGAGAATGGTCAAAGGCGCCTAGCCTTGTAAGGGATTGCATATCCCCGAGAAATTTGACCGGTGGTTGCTAAGACCGAGTGGCCGAGGGGTACAGGCATCAGCCGCGAAAGCTGAGTACGTGGCTTCGATCCCCACCTCGGACATAGGTGATCTTGGTCGTTTTTCTTTGGTATATGACATCTAATATTTATAATTTTCATAGTATTAAGTAGTGTGACTACTGGAGAAAAATTAAAAGTACAAATCAAAATATTTAGTTAATAAATAATTTGATTTGTGTTTTCACAATATGTTCAGTAATTAACTTTCTAAGAAAAGTTAATTGAGGAGCAATGTACTTCAAAATAAATCGTTAATTGGCACTTGACAATGACAGATCGCAGCCACTCGCAACGTTTGACAACTAAGCAGTACACGCGTTACATTGATCGTTTGAACGAAATTAAAATAATTGTTCAGTTAATTTAAATATTTGTCAACTCTTAATACTCGAAAACGATTGCCAGTAATGCGTATTATTACCCATTTTCGTAAAAGCCTAGGTCATGGTAACACACTGTATATCTCACACCCTAAGTAGATAAAACAGCATTAACTCAAAAAATATGTTTGTTTTTGACACGACGAACTTTGTAGATCACGAGAAACCCTTACTAAAAATACATGAATTTTGAGTTAATACCATTTTTATTTAATGAAGTGCGTGATTATATTGTATGATTAATCTAATGACACGACGCAACATAATAATGAATACGTCATCGTCGAATAGTCGGTCTAAATGCTGATGGGCTCATTACCTAAATAATTTGATACATTATATAATTATGGTGTATGATGCACCAAAGTATTTTACGTTGGTTTTATTTTTTAGATATTTTATCTAATTTATGGACATATTCATAATAATCAAGATTTTAAATGTTTCTATTTACAACTTTGACAATGGTATTTGCTACAAAGAGAAAAATGCATATTTGAACTAAAATGGACATGGTGATTTTTTACGATTAACGGGTAAACAAACGTGACGAAACAAGAATCTAGAGTATAGAAATGGAAAAATAAAACACTAATAATTGGCACAAATAGTTTATTACGCAACTATCATCACCATTGTTTCAATGAAGTACGCAGTAAATATAATATTTATTTCATAATTTTGACTTTACATAATAGGACACTTTTTACACATGTGGTTTTTCAGAGACTCTTTTCATTGATCACTGTAAACGTTGTTACGTCACTTTAGCAATTAGTGGCAACAAAATTGTCAATTTTAACAAACATAAATTTTGTTTATAATTCATTTAAAGCAAATATAAATTTAACATAAATTGAATGACTTTACTAAGTAAAAATAGAGTTTCACGTAGTTTAGTTTCAAACAAAATACTAATTTACTTTGTCATAAGCGGCGACATATTTCTTCAAAAATTAATGTCGTTTTCCTAATACGACGCAATTTTATACTATTTCAAATGTCTTATTTACAATAATATACAGATAAATTATCAAATTCCTCTTCGTCACATAAAATCTAAATACAATATTGGCGTTTTGAAAATTCTATAACTAGCAACATCGAAAGGGTAGGTATTAGCTTTCGTATAATTCTTTTTCTATTATGGCAATTGCAATATTTATAATGGATATATTAACTTAATTAATAAAATTCACACCATACTTTATATTTTCGTTGAAAACGAAGTAAAAGAAAATATTGCTATTGATAACTTATTCATTTGTTTCATAAACTATGATGAATCCATACTGGTTTAAAGACTAAAAAGGATTTTATTGTTAATCAACCAATTTATTATGTATGACAATTAACCAAAATAATATTTATAAACACCTTCACTTTTATCACTGTTTATTGGGGTTCATTTTTTGGAATTCAGATATTTTATATTATTTTTTCATTCTTATATTTCTAAATACATGTTTCATTTACTCTCAATCTACTTTTTATATTCCATATTTTGCCTATTCTCATATCTAAGTATAGATAATAATAATAATTAATTATTAGAGAGAGAAATGCATAAGACTTCAAATATCACTAGATGACTCACATCCAATAGAATTTGTAAGTTAATTATTAACATAAAATTTGGTCCAACATTGCAATTATAACATTGGAGAGCAGTAATTCTCGATTTGAAAAAAGAACACTACAATTCGTAGAACATAATTTTGAGTTTTGTAAAATCTATATTTTTTTATACAGGGTTACTTTTTCACCAGTACAATAAATCAACATACGTAATATCATAGTAGTCCAAAACACTATCTTGTTTTACTACCCCTATGGAACAAAACAACTAAAATACGAATGTTCGAACTTATCCGTAAATCTAACAAGAAATGTGGACGTATTACGTTTACGCATCTATCGACGTGCATAACTAGCAAAACGCTCCAACTGTCAACTGTTTGTTTAAAGGTGCTTTCAAACTAAAAGAGCATTCGCTGTTCTAGCCTCCCACTCTACGAAATTCGATCGGTACACAAAACGTGATTGGTTGATTTCGTAGAACGGGCGCTAGAACAGCGAATGCTCTTTTGGTTTAAACGCACCTTAAAATGTCGTCGCGTGCGGGCGCGGCGCTGCGAGATGGATCACCCCTTCGTCATACTGCACCGTTGACGCCTTGTAATTAGTGCGCCCATTATGTTACATTTGTATGAAGGATAAATTAGTAATTATTACCAAAAAACCATGTTGATGTTATTTGATAAATGTGATCTATTATCGATACCAATGATATGGTAAAATTTAATATACCGGTGAAAAAGTAACCCTGTATTGAAGTGTAAGGCTGAGCCACACCGGATGCGTGTAAAGCACGTGTACAAACGCGTGTGTGCGGCATGCGCGTTGTAGTATCGGAAATGTCATAATATATCGCACACCGCTTGCACATCACGCGCACGTGCACGCCACGCAACCGGTGTGCCATCTACTCGTAATATGACATTAACATATGCTACAACGCACACGAAGTGCTTGAATGTACAGTAGCTTGAAAGTAGTCTTAAAGTTGGCACCTCAAGAATACTTTTTATTTGAATACTTGTAAATACAGTAAGGTAAAGCATATGATTAAAGTGCCAATATCTGGAGCATAACTATCCATTCCTTTTTTATTAACACATTAGTAAAAGACGAGAAGTCTATCTCGCGCCGATACGAGTGTATGGGACACCAATCATGTGCTAAGCCTACTGGGGTAAGGAACTTTTTCCTTCGTATTTTAACAAATACGTCCGGATTTATTTTTCTGTCTAACTGTTAAACAATTATTTAGTCCATAATCTCAGCCGTTTATCGAAAGAATATCAAAAATATTCAATAATTTTGATTCAAAGCTTGAATAAAAATATAACATGAAATAAACGATAGAAGAAATTTGTGTCGTCTTCATCTTTTTGGTAGTTAAAAGTGCCAACTTTCTCAAAAAAATCCCTTTCTTGGCTTTATATTTTACACAGGCGTTTACGATCGTAATGATTGTAAATGCTAATTTTATTTCTGGGATCCAGAGGGTGAAGTAAAAAATAACAATTATACAATGTACTCATAACGTCACTGCTATAAATTATTTGAAAACCATGAGCTACCTACCTAATTATGTAATTTAATACCGGTTCAATTTCCTAGTGCACAAATTTAAGAACTATAGTAATATTGACAGAAGTATACGAACGAGGGTTTTATTTAAAATATATGGTTACTTGACCATTAGATTTAAGGTATTCGTAAGTTTTATAACACATGCAATACTAACCAAATAGGATTAAGGACACAGTAAATGGACTCAATGTATTCTAAATATTGCTCAAAGATATTATTATTATATCAAGTCTACTGAACACTTTGCATACTTTAATTTAACACATTCCTTTTGGATACATTTGACTCCCGAGTAGCGCAGTAAATTACTCTGAGTTGGCCTGAAGAGCAAAGTGTCACAATGTTAACATCGCAATTAACCATACTTACATCGGGTCGAATAGATCCGATGCCGTGGCGAAGGTGTTAACCTCCCGCTGACTACCGACAAAGGCAAAACCGGTTCAGGTTTGTATAAAATAACCGGTTATAACTGGTTGTCCATATTATGAAATTTAACTGTGTCAAATTGACAGAAAGTCAATGAAATTCTGTTGATTTATGTAGATATAGTCAGCGTCATATACTTTGTAACAGCCACAGTCGAAAAGTAGTTCGGTATAGCATGATATATTAATTTAGTTTAGTAACGCCAGTCATAAGGGTGCTTAGACAAGTTGCCAATCGCTAACGCTTAATCGTCAATCGTAAACGAAAGGCAGCTAACTGTCTTTGTAGCACTAATACGAAAGAGTGACAGAGAGGGAAAACTACTATACGCTACTAAGCGTTAGCGATTGGGAACTTGGCTAAGCATCCAGGAGGTCAATGGATATACTGAAAAAGGAAAGTGTTAAATTACGCTGCCTGAGCTTGGACAAATACATTGCAAGTTTGTTATAAGCAGGGCTAATGATAGATAGGTCAAATTGGTAACTTTTATAAAGAGAAAATCTAAACTAAACTCTAGGGTGCAAGTCTAGGAAGAAAGTGTTTTAATTCTTATATACTATCTACTAAAATATAGTTGGCAGTTTTGATTTCGTTACTTCAAACTTATTTTAATGTAATTGTTATATGATATATCTAAATGGCACACTTTTCAGTACAAGTAATGGTATACTGAACTTCCACGAAGTATAATTTACATTATTTACTAAAAAAAGATACCGTAAAACAAATTATTTTATAAGAAATAAATATTTATACGCTTGTATAATTATGATTTCCCTGTCAAAAATTATAGCTAGGAACATTATGAATTTGACGTATGTCGCATATTACAAATCCATGATTTTAATTTTCATATTCAAGTAAAATTCTAACTCGAAAAAACTTACAAGACATAGGTACATAATATGCACATAACTCTTTTTTTTCATCAATGAAACATACTAACTTGAAGAGTTTTTGAATAGAACATACTTATGCCATGAAAATATGATAACGTGTATATTTATTTTATAAATGAAAATATCTACCGTTCACTAGGCTATAGAATAAAGCACTTTGAATTATCTGGTCACAGCTATAATGTAATATACTTACACTACATACACAATTATTCTTTATTCGAATTCATTTTAAACGTATATATTCCTACTAATCGCTTAAATTGATTTTCTGGACGTAAACATCTTTACCTACCGTATTTAGATTGTTTGAGGCGGATCAAAAATGTAAGAGGCGATAACGATAAAGTAAGGCAGCCTCTAACTTGACAGTCATACAAAGACACTGAAATGAACACCGATTGTCTAACGCCTGCCAGTTGGGTCCGCATCAAACAATTTAAAAAGGCACTAACAAAACAACTTAGATCGTTCTCGCTCCGTATCGAATGCTTTCACGCAATATTGACCGAATCAGAATGAGAATTCCTCAAACACTCGCCTCCCAAATTTTTTTCAGAAGTTCATGTGTAGATCTTTCATCCCGGGTCTTGTTTCGGATCTAAATTCGCCCGTCTCTCTTGCAATGCCGCTAGCAGGGCCTCTCTCACTTCTCGTTCTGAACTTCTCCATAATCTTATGAGTTCTTCCTCCGATAATTGTGAAAGTTCTGATCTTCCTCCGGTCGGGGACACTCTAGGATATGGTGGTGCTGGAGGCAGGTCTTGTTCTTCAGATACTAAAATTTCAACGCTAGCTCTTGAACGTGGCCCGTCAGATCTCAAATACCTTTCTGATTTCTCTGACCTCTCTGATCTCTCTGACACATCTTGATATGATCTTGTGGATGATCCCTCAGCTCGCCTAACCATCGGAGATGGTGTTCGTAACCGTGTATTTATATCAGGAGGAGAACTAGTTAAGCAGCTGACGTCACGACTCAGTCTTCTTCCAATGTTTAGACTTGTCCGCTCATAAATTGACCCTGAATCAGAACCTAACACTGAGTCAGTGCTAAATCTTCTAACATTAAGCCCGGCTAAACTACATCTTTTTCTTCGGCCTCGTGGAGAACGGAGTTGTCGTGGAGACCGACCCGGACGAGGTGAACGAGAGGGCACTTCAGGTGAAGGAGAAAGGAACTTCGACTCTGTCAATTCTTCTGACACCTCAGATGTTTCTATAGCCACGTGCTCTTTTATGGAATCCAACGATTGATCGCGCCCTTGTTGGACCCTGTAAATAAAATGATTAAACATTTGTGAAACACATCTCACGAACACAAATATAATTTTCATTACTGAATTCTACAAACCTTCTTATCTCTTGGATCATTTCAAAAAACTGCGCTTTACTCCGTCTTCTTCTACGCTGTTCGTGTTCCTTCTGAAACAAATGTGCTTCCTGTCGTTATCCATAATTTACGGCAAAGTTCAAGAAAGTATTTGAATAAATAATTACCCTTTTAACACTTTTCTGGAAAAGTGACGTAAAGTGTCCCTGCCGTATAGTGTTCACAAGTTCTCGTGCGGCGTGATGGGGCGAAACAAGTTCCACGCAGTTAATAAATCTGTATAGTTTCTGTAAAAAAAATACAATATTAGACAAACAAAATTCAAATCAGGCTGGGAGTTTGTTAAATATTAGATCGGGGTTGATTAATTGACTTTAGACTAACGTAATGTATCTAACTTACAATGTTTTCATTTGACTTTTTGCGGTCACCTCAATTACGGAATTTATTACTAGGAGGTTTCTGAATACCTTTATTAACATAATTATGTAAGGGACCGTACAACGCAACACAATTACTTTGCGTGAATAAAATAAAAGCAATTCACATTCTCAATTTGCAACAGTTGAACATAACTCAGATTCTGAATTATTAAAGGCGGTGCAGACAAAGTAATTCAAGGAGATTATGGCCGTCTGCAGAGACAAGTACTCGTTCAGTGTTAAAAGCCGCAATGAGCTCGGCCGCGCGTAATCCAGCCAGAGTCGAGGCTTCTCGGAGTAGAGGGCACAAAGAGCCCTTCAAGCTAAACATTGTGCGCTGTTTGCTAAATTGTTCTTTACTGGATTTTGCGTAATTGACCCGCGTTGGATGCGTTAATCATAATATCGAATTTGCGTTCCATAGAAACCATATTTGAAATATAAGTGATATTTTTACGTAAGTCAGAGCGTGTAAGTCTTATTTGGACGTGATTTTTGTAAAACTTTTAGCAGTATTTTACAAAAAGCATATTCGGTAATGTAACAGTCCGTTTGAACTGCTACATATATTCCATAATTATATTTATAATTTTTATATATGTATCCATAGTAAACCAACGCAATTGGCGAATATTAAGATATTAAAAGTTCGTAAATAGTCAACGAAGTACTTCATTGAATTCATTTCCGTTCAATCCGGTAATTGAAATACGCGATAGTGGGTCTAGTAGGACTCGTATTATAAAATACTAACAATTAAAATAAATATTCGTACTAAAAAGTATTTTCGAAATATAATCCATTGATCAAACATCAGTACGGAATTATTAAAATCTAAAAAGGACGAAGCAAGTGGTGTGTGCAATTCATAGAAAAAACATGGCCGAAAGATCATATAGAAATGAAGGGATTCTAAGTCAAACTTAGATTCAAGATAAAATAAACTTAAAGCTGTAGAAAATAAGGTAGATATTAAATAGTAACAACGTTTTACTTGGTTCGGGAATTTTAGTGATACATTTTAGGTTGTTCGAAAACCCTATAAATAGACGCCATTTTTTGCAAAAGGGGGGATTTCTGACTCAGGTGCGGAAAGATGCGGTCGCTCTGCAAGGGGGTCACGTGGTGGACGAAAATGTGGAGAAAAATTGCAAGTACCTTCGGTTTGCGTTGGCTGCAAGATACCGAACGGTGATAACAATGCAGTCAAGGCGATTTCTTAGTATTTTCAAAGCCGTAGGAAAGTTTTAGTATATTAAAGTTAAGTCAGATGACATAGAATTTGATTAGAAAGTGAGTTCAAAGTAACTGGTAAGTGTTTAATTTTGTTTGTCTTAGCCAGATCTAGACTATAGGCCTTCGGACCCAACTCCGATCTTTCGCCCGTCAAAGGGTTGCCTATTGATAGTATATTGATCGGAGATCTACCAACAAATAGAGATTAATGTTGAGAGATATCCTGGTGCTACGAAATTTCAATCATTATTCTGTGAGAAATGTCTGTCTGTAGTGCGCATAGTGCACAGAGCAGTGTGCTGCTTTCCTAAATACAAATCCAGGAACCTGAATCTGCAATATAGAAGAATATATATCATCATTCTTATGGGATTTCATTAATGTTTTGGTGTAAATTACCTATTTTGTGTGCATGCATAATTTTCAGAGCAGCTGCTTTGTTTGGAAATAAAGTTCCAATTATCTAATTAATCTAGTAATCTAGGTTGAACACATGAAAACCATTGTAATATGTATTTGAAATATCATTAATATCTTTTCCATCTTTATAAATACTATTCATATAAAGGCACAGTATAATAATCAAGTAATTAATATACTCAAGACTACTGCATTTTTATAATATATATTTGTATCCAAATCTAAACCTTCGTACATATGGATATAGTATAAAATAAATTACTATTTACAGCACAAAAGAGGCTATGAAGTAATTTATCCTTTGCTTTCATATTATACAATAAAACCTAGGTTACTTATTAGTAATCTAGACCAAATATCTATGTATACTTACATACTTATCTAAAGTTTACCCTAAGTGAGGGCTCTTTGTATTTAAATATACAAATCTTAAGGAATCCATGATTATGGATTGCCTATGCTTTAAAATTAGCATATTAACTTTTTAAATCTAATTTGAGTTCAACTTACTGAATACAATAAATGCTAAAATATAAATAATCTGTAATCCATTACAGGATCTGGTGAATTGTTTGGAAAACCGATTGGATCTAGCACTGATCGAATGTAACATAAGATCAGAAGTTAGTACTTACACTATACTAGGAATGTGATACTTTCTTATATCTTGATATATATCTTGGGACATCTTACACAAATCAACCTAGTCCTACGGTAAGCTCAATTAAGGCTTGTGTTGTGGGTACCAGGCGACGATATTTATAATAGATAACTTGGAGAAAATTTTACTTTAAATCATTACATTTCACCCTTTTTTTATTTCCACTACGCCTTATTATCAGGCGCAGGCGACGATATATATAACAGATAGATACGTATAGATACTTAGATACATACACAACCATGACCAAGGAACAAACATTTGTGATAAATAAATACACAAAGAATGCCCTCGCCGGGATTCGAACCCGGAACCTCCAGCTTCGTAGGCAGGGTCACTACCAACTAGGCTACAGAGGCTGACAAATATTATCGTCTCGTTTCGTTACTTACAGTAACCATTCGATTGAACTTTTGAAAATAATTTCAAAGGCACTACCTATTTTGTATTGTTATATAATCGAAGTTATTCTTAGAACTCAAATAAATTTCATCAGTTTTAGAAATAATAAATAAATAAGTCATGTGATGTTGGTACCTACCAAGCGACGATATACATAAGACAGCCACGACCAAGGAACAATTTATTTGTGATAAATAAATACACAAATATGCTCTCGCTGGGATTTGAACCCGTAACTTCCAGTTTAACTAAGTTGTACCTAAGATTATTTGAGTGCGGTGTTAAAACTAGCAATGTGTACACAGATAAATATATATACAAATGTGTTCTGAAGTAAAATGATTACATGTCATTATTACAATTTTTACTTATTTTTCCAAGACTTATAAAATCTCTACGCATTTTTTGACAACGATACGTTTACGTTTTGTTACAAAATAAATTTCCTGGATTGTGGCCTCCTATTGCACACCTATTATATTCTTGACTTATCCTTAATATATTTGCTACAATACGCACATCCTTCCACCGCCGATCAATTTGTGAGCTGTCGTTAAATTCTTCTTAGGTTTGCGAGGAGTGTAATATTTTATAGACCGTTCCCACTAAACGGGATAAAGAGTGAGTAAACGTAAGATACATGTATCGCATCCATCACACGTTTTGTGCCAGTTTTATTTTATGGAAGCCTCTCTAGTGACCACTTTACGGCGTTCCTAGATAGTAAGATAAACATACATGTATCAATTTAAGAAAGGAAAATATCGCACTTCTTACAGGCGGAGCGATTTCGTTTGTCTGAAGAGATTTGTTTATATGATTAAACTGTTTAATACATAAATTATAGTGTAAATTATAGTGTAGTTAAGAAAATTATATTATGGGACAATTGTATCTTAATCGACCTAGTGTCAAGGTAAGCTCCATTATGACCTGTGTTATGGGTACTCGATATAATGTAAGTACATAAATGAAACTTTCGATAGGTACTGGGTGAATAAGCATGACGTTCACATTGTACAAAATGTATGGGAAAAGTTTTCGACTTTTGTAGCTGTAGTTTATTTCCTCGTACCTGTATATTCTTTTCTACAATTGATGGATGGTTTCTATTAACCGTTGCAGCAGTGAATTGGATAGCTACCCTCACTGAGTCTTTCTTGTATAATAACGTCTAATACCCATAACACGAACACTAGTTGAGATTACTGTGAGACTAACAAAATGAGGGACATCAAATGGGTAATATTATTGGGATGATATTATACAATTATTTACATACCTGACTAAAAAACATAACGTTCCGACTCTTCCACACAGCATCTTTCGGTTGAAGCCGCAACACAGGTAGTGTATACTTGTAGAATAAATGCTCCAGGATCAATATAAGGAAGCCAACAATCATCCCCACCAACAGCAGGAGAAACACGCCCGCCACGGCCGCGACACCTACAAATAGAAGTCGCTGGATAACTACCTATTTAGGGCGAACAAATATTTTGTAAGCAGTCGTTTGTTTATATATAGCTGTAGTGATTTGTAACAAGGGTTCTATCGATACCTTTGGGTTCAATTGGCGTAAAAGCCAAAATACGACTTTACAGGAGAGCAAAAAACGATTTTTGAAATAGTTTTTGACGTATAACTTTTTGAGTAAGTAAATTACAAAAAAGTTATGTAAAGGAACTATGCTTAAAATTTCAGCATGAAAATGAATCAATTATCATCATTTACGTGCTACGTTAGGCTTAGGAAATAGTTTGGATTTACGCCCAAGAAATTTGGTCTTCATGGTAATTACGTCTAAAACAAATTGTCAAGAACATCTTTTTGTGATGTATCACCAATTTAATTAAAAGTTGAGTCAAATCTATGGTCGTAAATCGTTATATAAAGGAATCGTAGTATGTATTAAAGAATAAGCTAAGAACCCTGTTGTTGCAAGAGTGCTTCTATTCAATCGAAGAATTCTCGAAATACTTTCGTAATCATTGACATGTTTAGATTGTTTAGGGTTAGATAATGGTTAAATGGTATGTTATAAAATTTACTCCTATTTATTTTTATTGTTTACATGTTTGGTAGATGTCACTGCATGTTAGATTTAGGAAATAGATATAGTTCACATTCAGATACAATTGTTATTGTTCATGAATTAAATATATAAAAAAAAAAATATTAACCATATATTTTTATGTTTTTTTGCTTTAATTCTCACCTATATTACAAATATTGAAATCATACGAAATAAACTTAGCGACTTAGCGATAAAGATTATACTTTAAAATTATAGGCCTATTGATAATAAGTTATTGAAAATTCAGTTTTTTAGTTCGTAATCAATTTTCATATATTTAAGATTATAAATATTACCATAGAGCGTATTTAAAATTTCCTTCAAATCGAAGCTATACACGACAGTATCATTCTTCAAAGTTGGTAAGTTTTGATGTACTTTATATCCTCTTGTATGTTGCTAGCTTTTCTTTAAGGTGATCTTCTAGTTTTTTTTTTCTGTTTCGTTTAGATTCTCATCACGCTCAGCTTTAACACGTAATACGTATTTGTCTTTTTTGGTGTACGATACGAAATGTTGGATCCTATCCTAGTAAATATACTCCTAAACAAAGATTAATTAACAAAATTAGTAGGTACTGGAGCTCTGGCATTCTTTTAAATACAGACTGTATAGGTTCGATAATTATGTTTTTTAACTCTTGTGGCAAATATACTTTATTAGTCTTTGGGCGATTATAGTGTGATGTAACGGTCGGTAATTCATCTATATATTGCCTAGCGTTTGTAACATGTTTTTGTTTTCGTTAGTAGATGAAGTCAGATCGTCAATTTTAGAATAATTGGGAAGCAAATCCAGTCGATTCAGTGTGTCGGTTCCTTCATAGACGTTTTTTTGATGCTGAGTGTGCATT
>JALPQI010010763.1:0-44281 GCA_025490895.1 Thaumatotibia leucotreta
CGGCCCTGAGGCTAGACTTATTTGAATACTGAATATATTATATTGAACGCTCAGACGGCTCAGACCACTGTTTTCTCATAATTCGGCCTACGACCTCCTTACTCTGTATAGTTGACATGTCCCTTAAACTACTTCGCTTAAACTACTCGGGATTTTAACTTTTCGCCCCAGCACACTGCCATCTTAGATTATTTTCCATCTTTTTCCGAATAATACGCTTGGATTCCTCGAGTCTAACCATGGCGATAAGTTTTTGCATACACTGCACTGGCGCTTACTGCCACGCATTCAGCAACTGTAGTCCTCCGGTTAACTTCGGGCAATCCATGCTATGATGATGATTATTATGATTTTGTGATGCTCTATAAATAAATAAATAAAATAAAAATAGCCTTTATTCTACCATAAATAATTTCAGATATTAGTATCACGCATTTTCATCACATTTTCCAAGCGTATTTTAGCATAAATTTACATTAAGTACATTAAAAATAATTAATTAAATTTCTTTAACAATTCAATAAAATTTAAGATTTGAATTATATTAATTAAGTTAAAATTTGTGCTCTATAATTTCCTACTTATCTGTATTCTATGTTGAATGGAGGAGATTGGGGGAGGCCTACGCCATATAGTTATGAAAGTCGCCTCGGTGGCGTAGGCCTCCCCCAATCTCCTCCATTCACTCCTATCCATAGCTTGTCTTCTCCATGTCGGTCCACATTTTTCTCGCATAATGTCTTCCCAGCGTTTTCGTGGTCTGCCCCTTTTTCGTTTCCCATCTCTTGGTATTCAATCTGTCAGCCTTTTTGTCCACCTATTGTTATTCATTCTGCATACATGTCCAGCCCATTGCCACTTTAAAGTTATTATTTTTTCTATTATGTCGGTCACTCCAGACCTCTTTCAAGAAAGACAAAATGATAATCGTATTTCAATACGCCAATCGAAAAAAACGTCAGACCAAATAATAAGATTATTATTTGGTTCTTCACTCTGTCTGATAATTTTATGCTGAATATGATGCCCTATAGCCTCAACTTAATTTTTACAGTTAACTCTTTACTTACGCTATGCTGCACGTTTTTTTCGATTGGCGTTTTGAAATACGATTATCATTTTGTTCGCTGAGGGAAACATTATTTTACTACTTTTAGGGATACCAAAATTTGAGTAGTATTTGGAACTTAACCTCAAACGATAGGTACCTAAACCATGTATTTCATCGTGTAGGAATTGTCACAATTCAAAGGACCAATTCTAAGAATCCCATTTAAGTACTGGACATACATTTGAAAATGTACAACACAGATCACCGAACAGCACGCGTGCGAAGTCGCGGGAACAGCTAATATTTACCTACCGTTTTTATTCCACCTCTGCTTGTAATGTCATATGCAGGCATCGGACAAAAAGTGCGGGTGACGTCAAAATTTCGTAGTCTTGCACACAGGATGATGTTTTGTATTTAAACGTCCGTGTAACATGTAAGGTAAATGTAGGAGTGAATGACACTGTACCAATGAATGACTTTTTTACAATTTTATTTGAATATTAAGAAAACTGTTGTTAATATGACGCAAATGCAGTATCCAGGCGACTAGTAGTGCAATGTGTGATTACCGGTTTAAGCCCTTCATCGATATCTTGATGTTCTTAGTAAATCTGCTAAGGCATTACATTGTAAAAGTGAACATGTAAGCCTGGATTGAACGAATTTTTGGAAAGTGTTTAGTAAAACTATTACATTTTAAAAGGATCTATTGATATTGTGTATTTAAATTGTATTATCTTTATTAGTTTAGTATTTTAGACCCATGTCATATACTGGAACAAAATTATAGCATTTAGTAGTGGATGACACCCATGTCATTCACTCACTCAAAATAGTAATTTTATGTATCTCAATTTGAATCGTATTTTAACGTTATAGAACCAAAGCCCGGACGACGGGTGCAAAATGAACTTTTCACTAGTGCTTGATGAAATATCGACATCCAGTCCATCGATATGAACAATTATTTAATTTGAAATTTATAGATTATACTTATTATGTTTCCCTGGTAGTTCCACTTCTTTTCCAGATATCAAATTATAGAAGATTTTTGAAATTGAAACCACCTACTTTTTTAGTCTACACATTCTGATATTTCTTGTCAATAATTTCGCTTTGAGGATATAAAAGTTATCTTAACAAGTGAACTTTGAACTTTTGAACGATATTCAAGCTGGTTTTAGAACTTTAATTTTGGTTTTGTAACTGTTATAATATGGTACTAGGTATTATTGACATATTATTGTTTAAATCAATTTTAGATCGCAATGCCTCTGATTACGTACGGTTGTATAAATTACAATTGATCAATATATTTCTAATTCATAAAATGTTGGTATAGATGTCGATTGTCGATAGAATAGTCGATATTTAACTAAGCACTAGTGACAAGTGCATTTTTGCTCCCGTCATCCGGGGTTTGTATAGAACGCATATTTTAGTTATTCTGAAAATCTCAAGTTTCTATTAGCCATGTGAGTAATGTCTGACATGGGTGTCATAATATATACTGTTTTTCTATGGAGATGGAGTGGATGACAGTGCGTAGTGTCATGTCATTCGTTGGGTCATAACTATGTGTCATCCATTGGTTACAGGCATTTGTAATAAAACATCCCTAAAATTACCGAAATATGAAAAAATGAAAAATGAAAATGAAAAAGCATTTATTGGTTACAATATTATGATTACAAGTTATTGTTGGAATCTCCAAGTAAGTAAAAGATTTACTTGTAGCAGGAGATCCCGCTCTTCCCACCAAAGTTACATTCACAGTAACCAAAATTTATTTATATATAATTGGAAAAAACTATATTTTAACATTATTTATTTAATTTAATTTACAATTTAAATTCTAACTTAATTTTCTATTTTAAATCTAAAATGTGTGTGTGTATGTGTGTGTGTGTGTGTGTATGTGTGTGTGTGTGTGTGTGTGTGTGTGTGTGAGAGAGAGAACGAGTGTTTATGTAAACATAAAATATTATTATATATATTAATTTATTGCTTTTGTAATAGCGCTTCGGTTTCCTCATAGTCTAAGTTTGATATCCATTGGATTAGAACTTTTTTACAAGTGTATAATTGCATAGGGTATATAGAAATAATATTATTTATGGCATTATATAAGTGAGTAACCTGGCTTGTAAATTGTCTTTTCGCATAGACCGATTTAGTGGGTGGCCTAGCCACAACATTTGTTTTTTTTCGGCGTGAATTATTATTAGCAAGCGATCTATATTTTATGGTTTTGTGTAGCCTTAATAAAGACGAAACGATGTAAAGTTGCCTCATGGTAAGTAGCTTACAATCTTTATACAATTCAGTGGTTGGGTATCTATAAGGTTTTGAGTATATAACTTTAAGAAGATGTCTTTGTCCCCTTTCAGCATCAATAAATTTGGTTTTGTTTGAGCCGCCCCACACTGAGATACAATAAGTCATAACGGACTGTGCTAACGTTAAATAAAGTTGTTTAAGTAAGGTATTTGATGCTACATGTTTAAGTATTTTAAATATCCAGACCAACTTTCGTATCCGTCCTGCAATAAATTCGATATGAGAATGCCAAGACAGCCTCTGATCCAGCATCACACCGAGATATTTAGTGGTAGTTACTTTATTGATTTTAGTACAAGTACAATTTATGGTGTCTTGAAAGTCACAAATATGCATTTTCAAGTTAAGAGTGTTTGGTGGTTGTGTGTTTTTATATTTCGTAAAGCATATGTAATTAGTTTTAGATATATTTAGTGTCAGTAGATTAGCATTTAGCCACGACAGTATATGTTTCAGACCTTGTTCAGCTTTGTCAAAAACGCCAGGCCAGGTACTATCGTTAAAAATAACTACAGTATCATCTGCGTAAGAGAAAATCTCCCCTCCGGCAATGCCCAGATTTGATAAGTCATTGATATAAGCCAGGAAAAGAGTTGGGCCCAGCACACTTCCCTGGGGCACGCCAAAAGTGACATCTGTTTTAGCACTAACATGATTTCCAATCCTAACAACTTGACAGCGGCCCCGGAGGTAGTTATCCAAAAGCTGTAGAGGTTTTCCTCTTATACCCATAGTTTCTAGCTTACGGACAAGAATGGAGAGAGAGACCGTGTCAAAAGCCTTTTTCAAATCAAGGAAGACTGCTAAACATTTTCGGCTTGTGTCCACTTGCTTAGTAATTTGTGTAGTGAGAGCTAAAATAGCGTCCTCTGTACTTTTCCCCTGTCTAAATCCGAACTGTGAATTTGAAATCATGTTAAATTTATTGAAGTAGTTAGTAATCCGAACATTGATTAACTTTTCTAAAATTTTGGATATAGGTGACAGAACAGAAATCGGCCTGTAGTTGTTAACTTCATCTCTACTTCCACTCTTGTATACTGGGGTAACGAGGGCAAGTTTAAGTTTTGTGGGAAAAATACCAGTGGCAAAGCATACATTTGCTAGTTTACAAATTATTGGGACAATAATGTGTCTAGCAAGCTTTAAGAAAACAGTAGGTATTCCATCATACCCGGGGGCACTGTCGTTTTTCAAATTCATTAAAACACTATCAACTTCCTGGCAATCAGTATCAAGAAATACACAAGATCCCAATCTAGAGTTAAATGATAAGGGTAGGACGGGGGGGTGGACATGTGTATTGCTCTGCAGGATATTGTTTGTTAATTTTTTACCAGTGTCGGCAAAAAACTCGTTGACATAGTTTACCGCTTGTGTAGGAGTTGATCCGGAGTTAAGTAGTTCAGAGGGGTAGCTATTATCTGTTTTATAATGCGTTATAGATTTAATAACCTTCCACATCGCCTTTGGGTTCTTTGCCGCCTTGGATAGTTGTTCTCTGTCATATTTACGCTTGAGCTTTTTGATTAAATTATTGCAAAAATTACGGTATCTCTTAAAAGTGATACACAGAATTTTATTTTCAGGATCAGCACGTAATCTAAGTTGCATTTTATTCCTATTTCTTATGCATTTCAATAAACCCGGTGTCATCCATGGTTTAATTATTCGCTGTTTATTAGGAATGCGCTTTTTAGTTTTACTCTCATTAAGTGATTCCTTTAGTGTGTTTATAAGTTGGTCTACTATATATTCTGGGTCATTGCTATTTATTAGGTACTCTAGGTCTTTTAGAAATAGGTTATTGATAGCTTTATCATAATTAAAACGTTCTATTTGATGTACTGGCTTATAATTTAAGTCATCGGTTGTGTGATCAAAAAGTGTTAGAAGTATAGTGAGGTGGTCTGTTATGGATGTGTTCAGTACAACAGCATAGCACGTCATTTTGTCATTTTTTACACGTCGTCGAGGGCATATAGCAAATATGCCCTCGACGACGTGTAAAAAAAGGACAAGCTTGTACTGACTGTAAAAAAACATAATTTAATTCAGTAAGTGACACTACAGCTGGGCAATGCCATGTCATTTACTGCGACACCGATCCAATTCTTTCATAGTCATACTTTGGGACATTCCGAAATTTGCCAGTCATTCACTGGTACAATTCGAGACGTCGCGGAATAGTGAAATTATAGTGTAATAGTATTAGTCATATACAATTTATTGTTATAAAAACATAAAGGAAGAACCAGTCTATAAATTTGTATACACATTTAGTCCATAATGTTTGAAAATTACGCAGATTTTGGAAAAAATGCATGAAATTGCTCCTTATTGTGTCATCCATTGGTACATTTACCTTAATAATGAAGTAGTATGAATGAAGTAACAAAATAATCGTAAACAAAATCATGAAATTATAAAATACAGGTGATAGGGTGATGCAGTGAAAAAAATAAATTTCACGTAACTTGATACTATTTAATTTTTTTTAGGACAGAGACGTACTTACTTATTTCAAGTAGTGATATCATTTCAATAAAGAGGTTGATAAATTATAACTGAGAATTGTTTATAAAAACCAAGAATACTATTTAAAAATAAATCATCCTATAAACGGTTTGACGTCACCCGCATTTTTTGTCCGTCACTCATATATTAATAAATGATACTTTAAAGCAGAAAATTCTCCTTTGGTTGGCTCAGTATGTGTGCAGCTTTACAGTAAGTATTGCCAAAGTAATTTATACTTTTCGACGTAGCGTAGTAGATATTTCCGGCATCCGACATTTAAGTTATCGAAGGTATTTCCGTGGATCTTGTGTATGCCGTCGTAGATAAATATTTGAATATGTACCGTATCAGCATTGCAATAAAGTCGTGTTTCATTCTTTTAAGTAACTTGTTTTTGCTCTGATGCATACAGCGTGTAACGAAAATAATGTTGAAGTAATTGTGAAAACACAAATCAAATTATTTATTAACGTTGACATGTATGTATAACTCTCAAACTTCTAACTCTCCAAACGACGTTATTTATGGTAATTTAATTTAATTTCATTCACATTTCTAATGCGGCAATCATAGTAAGTCGTTTCCAATCGAGAAGTTACGTGGTTTCTATTTATTAGCCTTTCCTGTGAAAGGAACAGTTTTATTGAGTACCTACTTTTTATCGAAGTTACTCGATGAAAGACTTCACTGGTATTAATTGAAGAAAGGCTGTTTTCTTCGTAAAATTATGCTATCTTCTTCATCGGATGTATTGCGAACTTAGGAATTTGTTAATAGGGGGTAACCCTTAAAGGGTTTGTGTCTGCTAACTGGATATTAAAAAATCAGTCCTGAATAAAATAATTAAGGAGAGACCTAAAATTTATCTGTTAACTGGAGATTGAAAAAGTTTTTATTAAAATAAAATTTGGTTGGACATGTTATTATTACGTGGAATCCGCACGCGTAGCTAAATTTAAATTATTGATTTTTTTAAATTCTAGGCTCGTCATCCATCAGCTAGATTGGTTGGCATTTACAAAATTGGGCGTCAACTCTGGATTATCTGAGTCTGGCAGTGAGGAGATAGGTCAAAGGTAACCAATTTCATAAACCTAGTGTTACGGTAAGCTTAAAACGGTTTGGATACTGAGCAACAATGTACAGAGTGTCCGGAAATAATGACCATGAAGGAAAAGTATAAAAATACCCTAAATATTGTTTTCATCACACTTGCTGTCTAAGCGCGTCATTGCTTGTATGCGTAGTGGGAGTAATAGAAAAGTGTATTTGTGAAAAAAGTAGTAGAAAAGTGAAAAACTGTATTTTTTATTTTTATCAAAAAATTTAGAAGTTTTTATTTTGTTAGTCATTACTTTTAGAATAATAAATAATATTTTTAAACGCATCTCAGTTAGATTTTTTCAAATTGCAGGTTAGATTCCCTTACGTAGCAAGTAATTTTCAGAAAATGTTTGAGTGCAAGAAACTCTCTCGTAATTAAACCAAAATAAACCCTCCTTTCAGCAAAATATCGTATCTATAATTAGGCCAGGGTCATTCATTCATTACCGTCTGAAATTGCGCACTTGCACATAATCACAAATGGCGAGACAAGTTGTCAACCAAACGCTATGTTGACTTGACATACCTACACGGCAATCAATTCGTAATTTGCTTTGACGTTCGTCAAGTTGCAGTAGACCTCTCCAAGGCGCCATTCCGCAATTGTATACGATAAGCGTTAAGTCACGTGATCACAATAATGTATAGAAATGGTCACGTGACTTTTCGCACATTCAAAGGAAAAATAAGGTGTAGGTACCTACATAAAAATATATCCCAGTGCACTTTAATTCTGTGAAATAAGAACGTCGTAACATATTTACAGCCCAGGGAGAAGTGACCAGCTTCCTGGGACACACTGTATAAGTCATACTCAATAACTTTTACTATGGGACCAACAAGGAAACCGCGAAAAAAAATTGACCTTTCACCCTATGGAGACGCAACCAAAATGTATGAAAAGGTCAAATTTTTTTTCGCGGTTTCTTTGTTGGTCCCATAGTAGAAGTTGTTCAGTATGACTTATACAGTATGTCCCAGGAAGCTGGTCACTTCTCTCTGGGACACACTGTATAAGAGGATTCTTTCGGTTCCTACATATTTTTGCACTTCTCTATACGAGTCATTCTCATACATTTATCACTTATAGCTTCTCGTATACCTACGATTGTTTGGCATCTTGGCTCGGCCTAGCTGCTGGTATAATCGCCAACAGATATATTTTAGATATATTTCAGATATTATTTTGGACCGCAGCAGCCACAGCGAAAAATAATATCTGAATATTCACTCTAACCCGATGCATTACAATAGAGGCCTGGGGCCTGTTTATCTAAAGCTTGTAATTTGTAATCAGAGATCGGATAAATGTGCTTCATTTTCGCAATAATATGGACATGACTCTAAAGTTGATTGAATAATTAATCATTTAATTATTTTCAGAAAATTACTAATTAGACACCGGTAACTAAGAAAACCATTATGAAAAGTCACCTTAAAGCTTCAAAATCGAATTTCAAGAAATTATTCGTTTAATTATTCATTTAATCAACTTTAGAGGCATGTCCATATTATTGCGAACAATGACGCATATTTGTCCGATATCTGCTTGTAATACAAGTGAAAGTCCTTATCTAATTAATGTCGATAAAACGAGACTTCCACTTGTATTATAATTTACAAGCTTTTTATAAAGGCCCCATGACGCATATTTGTCCGATATCTGCATGTAATACAAGTTAAAGTCCTTATCTAATTAATGTCGATAAAACGAGACTTCCACTTGTATTACAATTTACAAGCATTTGATAAAGGCCCCATGACGCATATTTTTCCGATATCTGCATGTCATTCAAGTGAAAGTCCTTATCTAATTAATGTCGATAAAAAGAGACTTCCACTTGTATTATAATTTACAAGCTTTTGATAAAGGCCCCATGACGCATATTTGTCCGATATCTGCTTGTAATACAAGTGAAAGTCCTTATCTAATTAAAGTCGATAAAAAGAGACTTCCACTTGTATTATAATTTACAAGCTTTTTATAAAGGCCCCATGACGCATATTTGTCCGATATCTGCTTGTAATACAAGTGAAAGTCCTTAGGCCCATTTCTCGAAAGCTTGTAACTTGTAATACAAGCGGAAGTCCTTATTTAAGTAATAGTGTCAAAAAGAGACTTCCACTTGTATTACAAGTTACAAGCTTTCGAGAAATAGGCCTCTTATCTAATTAATGTCGGTAAAACGAGACTTCCACTTGTATTACAAGTTACAAGTTTTTGATAAAGGCCCCTGCATGGTTAGCCAAGTTGCCAATCGCTAACGCTTAGTAGCGTATCGTAGTTTTCCCTCTCTATCACTCTTTCATATTAGTGTGACAAAGACAGTTAGCTGCCTTTCGTTTACGATTGACGATTAAGCGTTAGCGATTCTCAACTTGTCTAAGTACCCTGCTCAGATATTTGTGAGCACTCTAATCGATCCGATATAACTGATGACGACTTTACCGTCGAATTGAGCTCAGGGGAGCAATTGTTACACGAATGTGCATCCATGTTAGTACCAATGCCAATTACTCGTATTGGCAGGTTAGTGTGTTGGCTTTTGTACTCGTATGCGAAAACAGAAATAACCAATTCGAATCTTAAACTACTTTAAAACCATGAGGTTAGTCTATAGCTTTGTACGTGCCATGAGCTGCCCGCGCGCTATTAACGCAGACTTTCTATCCATCCCCTGCGAATGTCATGCCCTCGCCAGACAAAGGATGAAAGACTTCGGAACTGGTTATCTGGAACCGAAGGAGGTCAAAACGCTACCGCTAGGGTCCATCCTCAAACATATTGAGTCGATAGAACAATCCCTGGGGTGGGCGAAACAGGGAGCAGCTACACAAAAGATCCCAATGGGTCGAAGTGTATCCGTAAGGCCCCCGCCAATAAGATAAGATAAGAAGAACCAACCCGCTCGTACTTGGGTATTGGTGCGAGCGAGTCGGATAGAAAGTTAGTCCGCAACTTATATAGGTTAGAAAACTGTTCGTAAGACAGCTAAGGATGACCTTAGCTGCCTTACATGCCTTAACGAACAGTTTTCTATAATCATCTTATTAGTTATCTAGTCATCTACATAACTAATAAGATGATTAGACTACGAACAAATAAAACATGGAAGCCGCACGTCATACTAAATTGCCTTATAAATTCGGTCCTGAATTTTAGTTGACAAGTGTCACCCCCTCTTCAATGCATCACGGTAATGAACATACCTGGGATAACTCGGGGCATTTATACGAAAGTGATGTAGCAAAATATTTTATCCACTAAAAATATATCGATGTTACTGTGAATGACAACATCAAAATGTTATTTGGCATAAATAAATATTAGGTACTTACTCTTCAATTAAAAGAAAAAATACATTTAAACGGGTATCATCATCAGCCTATGATAGTCCACTGCTGGACGTAGGCCTCTCCTATTAACTATGCGTATTGGCATTAGGAGGTAAATGCCCATAATCGCCACGCTGGGCAAGCGGATTGGCGATCGCAGTAATGTGTCCACTATGATGACGCTGCTGCCCATCATCAAAACGGGTAGTTACGCGTTTATTTTAAAATAGTTTTCAAAATATACAATTAATATTAAAATATCAATATTTAAATTGTCATTTTGATTAAATTTGACATCTGCATACTAGTTTTTACTATCTGAAAAGGCACGATATCAGATAATTAATGACATTGAACCTATGTACTGTAATCGAGAATGTTCAATAAGCACATCTTTTATTATAATTATATCGACATCTTTTTAATCGATATCAAATCCCTATTACTTGCCCCCAGTTATCCCAGGTATGGTAATGAATTTCAATATCAACCTATAAAAACTTAAACCGCCATTTATAAATAGTTGTTGTGATGGTCCAACAAAGTTTTCATTGGCAACATAGTTTCATTCTATAAACTTTTGTCAAAGATGTGGCGCCGAAATATGCGCGGTGTTAAGAAAAGCGCTATGCCCATCTTGGCACAACTGAACAATTGGTTTTGGGGGCATTTTTGAGCTGGCGTTAGACGTCCATGTTATAAATGGTCGCAGTGATTAGATAAATTGATAAATATTATAAATAACTATACCTTGTTCCAGAAACAAACTACTTCAGGCGTTTGCATCAACGAACGTGCATTTAGAAAGCGCGCCGCCCGCCCTCCTCGCAGATGGGTTACGGATGACGTTGTAGTGAGTATTTTATTTGTTATCATCACATTTATCTCGTAAGTTTATACGCGATTAAGACCCGTAGCGGTACCATGACGTCGCAAGTATCGGTAACGTTAGGTTTTACTCGATACGTAAAGCAGGCCATCGCGTTCGCTTCAATATGTCAGTGCGAGAGCGATAGAATGCATTACGTATCGAGTAAAACTTAACGTATTCTTTATTTCTCAACTCATGGTAACGTTTCTCGTTAAAATATGAGTGATAAATAAATAAATAAATATCTTGGGACATCTTACACAAATCGACCTAGTCCCATGGTAAGCTCAATTAAGGCTTGTGATGTGGGTACCAGGCGACGATGTATATAATAGATAGATACATATAGATACTTAAATACATAGACAGCCATGACCGAGGAACAAACATTTGTGATAAATAAATACACAACTAATGCCCTCGCCGGGATTCGAACCCGGAACCTCCAGCTTCGTAGGCAGGGTCACTACCAACTAGGCTACGGAGGCTGGAGGAATGATAGTCGTGAAAGTTAAAAAATCTATATATTCACCACACTAGTCTACAAACTAAATACTATGATGATGATTCCGACCCATGTCAGCCAGGCCCCAGGCGCGGATCCAGGACTTCGTTGAGGGGGGGGGGGGGGCACTGCCCTGTAATATTATGATAGTATTTTATACTTAGGCATACCTAAGTATAAAATAACAACACATAAACAGCACCTAGGCATACCTAAGTCCAGTGTGCGGGGTCAGCCATGACGACCACATCGGCTCCTATTTGCTATTTCTGCGCTCGTACGCCCGAAGATGGCTGTGCACATTGAGGACTCAAGGTCAACTTTACGTTGATCCTCGAGCCTTGTTGTAATACCAACCTCCGCCATTCTAGTCGCTGTGCCGGCAAACGCTCCCATGAAGTCAAGTTACGACCGCTTTAATTCAGATGTGGGCGAAATAGTCACGTTCGAAATTTTGTTTCGCAAGTCAGAAAAAAGTAAATATTTGGCCGTCAATAAAAATGATTGTGTAGCCTTTCAACAAGATTTGTTTACATTGTTCGCTATTTCTATTGACGGCGACTTTAATACCTTGCCACCTGCTGCGTGCCATAACCATAAAAGAAATGGTGCCAAATGGCATTGGCAAAAGGGGCTACCACTTTGCCCTGTGAATGTAGTAGGCACATAAAATTACGGTCAGTGTAGAGAAAAGGCCCCGTTGCGTACAGTCAAGGTACCTAGAAGATATAGATAGATACACGCAAAATTGTATACACGACCTTATAGTAATAAGATAGCTTAGCTAGAGTTCACGAAAAATATACAGGGTGTTACACGAGCCACTGAAAACCTTGAACGGGATTTGGTAGGTTATACTGAACAACTTTTACTATGGAGCTAACCCAGAAATCCCAAAAAAAATGTTGGCTCTTTCATACAAAATGTCGTGATCGATCAGTCGAAATGTATGAAAAAGACAATTTTTTTAGATTTCGTGGTTGGCCCCATAGTAAAAGTTGTTCAGTATAACCTACTAAATCACCCCATTCAAGGTTTAGTGGCTCGTGTAACACCCTGTATATTTTTCGTGAACTCTGCCCGCATCTATATTTTCTACCTTGACTGTACAGTCACCATTAGATATATCGGAACGGCCAAGCTGCTCAAAAATATCTGTACAGGCCTATCATAGGATAAGTGCATGGTCAGATATTTTTGAGCACCGTTGTCGGTCTGATATATCTGATGGCAACTATAAAAACCATAACATGCTTAACTTTACATCGGCGGACCTTATTATAGTTAAAGCAAATAAGGTCTACTAATAGACGGCTCATGGCCCGGCCTCGAATTGGTCTAAGGCGACCGGCGGCGAGCGAATCCGTGAGTTGGAGCGGGATGCTGATATGAGTACTCCCTCTCGCACGTATGGTTTTTCCGCTAAGCCGGTCGCCTTAGACCAATGTTGTTGCCAGGCCATAACGAGGTGAGAAACGGTACAGTAAACGGCCATAAGTAAATGCACATCGGTTATTGGGAAAGAGACAAATAATATTGCAGAAATGTCAATAAGTTAAAGAGGAACAACGCTCTATGAAGCCGAGTCTCCTTCCCAAGAACCGAAAGAATTTCATTAGGTATTTACGAGCATAATATATGAGTTTGTACTCTACTTACACGTGGATTTGAACGGGATACTTACACAAAACATATTTCTTAGCATACAATTTACGAAGATGAAAGATTATTTTGTCAAAGGAAATGTAGGTAATTGAAGACGTGAGTGGATGACGTATTTGATGTTTTAATGAATAACATCATCCCTTGTATTTCTCGAGCGTTTCATCCACTTGCCAACAGATGGCGTGAGAAGTACGGATCGGGGGCATCGCACCGATGCGACCTTTAGGGTGCGGCTCCACTGACGCGGAGAGGAGCGGAGATGTCCGAAAATTGGCCAATGAGACCGCTTGACAGTGTTTCGAACACAGAATTAGATTTGGATAGAAGAAACAAGTTCTTCATTTGCATGGCGGCCGAGCGTGTCAGATTTTGTACTGAAGTTGTTACTTGCCTATGATTATAAATATGTCTCAGGCCCTTGAGTATTCATATTTTTTTGTGTTGTTGCAATTAATATTACTTAAGGAGGCATTATTAATGTTTTTGTTCACTTGAACTTACAAAATTTGACGCCCGAAAGCTGCAAGCTGCGATTAAAGACGGACAACTCAGTGGATTTCACTGTGTTCATTTGACACGCTAAGTAGATACGTTTGCTTGATCTATGGTATAATATGACATCTGTGGTTTCGAATTATGAATTTGAAGAATTTAATTGGTCAATTTTGCACAGCACCGCTCCGCTCCGCGTCAGTGGAGCCGCACCCCTAGGCGCTTGTCCCACCAAAGGCACTAGTCTCACCGCGAGCTACTAAGCTATAAACTATGGGCTATAAACAAAAAAAAAGATGCACACTCCCGTGTAAAAAAAAGAGACACGGCGATACTCGCCCGACGATAGCTGATAGCGGGAGTGCGTATCTTTTGATCGTGTTTATAGCCAATAGTTCATAGCTTAGTAGCTCGCGGTGAGAGTGAGACCAGTGCCAAAGGCGAGTAAGCGTTGAGCTGTCAACTAGAGTCTGACCAGTATGACTTTGTACAAGAAAAATGCGGTAAATAAAAAAAACATGAGTTGGGAACAAATTCTCCTGCAAATTAAATGTCAGGTTAATTGATGGGCAACATCGTTGCCAAGTAAAGAATATCGAAAAAATGCTTGTGCAAAATTATACTCGTCAGAATCTATTTCTCGCCCTAGAAACGAACACAAGATATACAATCCCGTATCAGTAAAAGTGACAGATATAATATTTATAGTTGGTTGTTGTTTGCTTACACTGCCGGTGAGTAACTTTTCTAAGAAAATTCAATCGCACGCGAAGAAAATTCTCTTTAGCTACTCGCTGCTCGTTAGAGGGACAAGTGCCTTACATGCGTTAATTATGCGGCTCGTCGACAGATGGCATTATATATAGATTAGATGTCGCTAACGTTTGTCTTGCAAAGTTTTATAACTCTCCGAGCATTACCTTGCTTATTTCTAGTCGTGGTTATGCAATGCATTGACATTAGGTAGGAAAAATTAAATTACATATACAGCACAGTTACTTAAATGTCTATAAATGGGTATAAATATGTAGTGCCACTAAAAAAAATTTTCAAATGTAAGTATTGTAAGTATCATATTTCTTTTGGTAACACTTACTAGGCTCCTGAATTAATCATAAGAAAAAAAATATTTTTTTTCGTCACATTGATTTTTGCAAAAAATATATGGAAAATGTCCTTTTTAATTATGTCTTGCTATTTCCTTATTCACGGAGTTCTATGGCGTTAAAATTGTTTTTTGGATACAATGATAAAATTAGGGAAATTCCAATACAATGGGAAATTAAATTGCATTCCAAGTAATCTGTAAATATTTAAAATTAATAGCTTAATAAGATGCCTGATTACAATTTGGTGGTATTATATCTCACTTAAAATTCAATAGTTTCAATACAATTATGCCTGAATGTACAAGTACATACAATGTATATCATGTATGATTATTACATGAGTTTCCTGGTATCAGTACACCCACTCATAAACAGCAGTCGATTTGTTGTGTTTTTAAAGACAAGCTCATATTATTTAATACCTATGTAATAAATGTTTCTGTAAATTCATGTATATTTGAGTTACAATTTTCAGCCACGAAATTTCTATCTGAATGCCGGAAAATCTAGATAGTTCCGTTGCTGTGCTATCTGACCTCATGTCGTGTTCCGCAGTTGACATGCTTCCAACCATTGTAATACGATGCGATTTTTCAGTATTTACATATTTACACCCATATTGCTTTTATCTGCGAGCAAATTTTATACTGTATATTCTACTACGTGTTGCTGATTTGTGGGCTTGTATGGCAACTTATCAGTGAAATGAATATTTAGCCAAACAATGCGAATGCGTTTTGTTGCATATTTTTACAATAAATATTCTAAAAAACGTGTAGTGGTATCATAATTTCTATTTTCTATTTCAGTTGGTTTTATTTGATTAAAAAAACACTACATATTTTTAGTAACCAACAGGCAATTATACCTATTTTGTATACTAATTCTGACTTTCATTTTATTTTTATTTTATATTTTTTTGTGTAATGCGTCCGTGAAAGTGTATAAAAATTGTCAGTAGATATATCTGCGAACGTATTTCACGATGTGTGTCAAAGACTTCGAATGCTATGGAAATTCAGCCATGTTTGATTACTTTTTTTTTTATTCTACTGACGATTGATATAGGTATAAAGTTTACTTTGCTCCACTTAATGCTCGCTAGGATTGCTAAAAACTTTCTGTCTCCGTTTTCATCTTGTCTACAACTCTCGTCTTTACAGTATAAGTTTTGCTATTAGATTAAGCTTATTTTTCCGTGCATGATGTAGATAGGGAAAATATTCACGAGTTTTGAAAGTAAATAAGTAGATACTTTGCATAATTTTAGCTTTACCTATCTTTTCAATGTGAGCTGTAGTGGATGCTATATTCAGATTTTGACAGCACAGTGAACTGCAAAATTAGATTACCAGGCTTATAATGAAATTATACAGCCTATTATGCTCGTGCTGTCGAGTTCATAAAGTTTTTTTTTATGTGACGAAGGTAGACAACTGAGCTCTCAGCCCACCTGATGGAAAGCAGGAACTGAGGCCCATGGACATAGTGACCAAAAAATCGCCTATGCGCTGCCTACCCTAAGGACTTAGATGGATTGCCTCTATCTATGCCAGTAAATACACCGGCTATCTTACCGAAACCGAAACACAGCAAGAACTGCTATTTAACGGCAGGTTAACGGGTAAGACGGTGGTAACTATCCGGGCGGACCCTGCACGAGGTCCTACCACCAGCAAACCAAATCTATTTAATTATCGATTTTTTGAATAAATATCTTTATTTCCTAAACTGTACAGAATATATACATCAATGAAATCTAACGAACCTAATTTATATATCTACTCGTAAGATTGGCCCTTGTGGTATTGTACCGAGGATGCTGGAGGCATTTCCTCGCTGTATCACAATGCTGGTACGTCTTGCGAGGAAGGGGCCAGCTCTTCGGTGTTGTGTTCTAATAGATACGAAACCCTCGGTGCGCAAGTCAAATGCACTCGCACTTGGTCGGTTTTTTTATTTATTTATAAGTGAATCCTTTTAATTATATGTAAAATAGGAATTTAATGATAAGGACCTTGAACGAACTATTATTATTTCTAATTTCAATTACATGCAGCCATTTGCGAGAGGACGCCAGAAGCAACACGTGAGTATGACGTGAATTATACATAAATATATTATGTTTACCTAGTTTTATTAGTTACTAAACGTTGTATGTGTGCAAAACTTTAATAAAACTTAAAAAAATTACACATGGGAACACTTTGGCCAAAAAATACGAATATTGTTGAAAAAAATGTATCGGGTTTTATTGCCTAATTTAAATCAGCCAGGTAAATAAATCTTAAGAATTTAACCCCTTTATTCATAAACGTCACCTAACTAAGCAGGCCGCTAAGTATTGTTTGTCCCTTTCAGCCCTATTAATATGTCTGTAAGACCGAAAGGGACAAATGGGTCAAAGGCTAACCCATGTTTGAAGTCTTTCCGGTGGACATTTTAAAACTTAAGGGCTATGAGAGTAAATTTTTTAATTAAACCCTTATTGTCATTTAAAAGCACTCCTTTCCTATTGAATTGTATAATAAAAATCACGACTACACTCCCACCAGTTGCTTACTATTGGCCACAGGAAAGAGGGGCTCTATAGTTCAGCTGAACACGCACTTTTTCTTTCCTGTGGTCGATAGTTAACAGTTAACAGGTAGTAATGATTTTTATCATATAACGCAATGAAAAAGGAGTACGTCTTAATGAAGATGAGGCTTTCATAAGAAAATCAAGCTTTATAGGCCTTAACTTTTAGATTGTCAAAGACTCCAAACATGGGTTTGCGTTTGACCCAAACAATACTTAACGGCTTGGTAAGTACGGAGACGTTTGTGAATAAGGGGGTTAGTCATTCTAAACAAGCATCGACTATTATCAAACCGCGATTAGAATGGGATTTGAAAGTACTGTTGACACAACAGTGTATAAGTAAATCTAGGACATATTCATAGTTATATTCATATTTCCATAGTTTAAGTGCAAAGACTTACAAGTAATAAATAAATTAATCACTCACTACATCTATAGGCAACTCTTTTCTTGGTAAATTTTGTGTCATTTGTTGTGTCAACAGTCTATGGAATCCCTTTCTGATTCCGGTTTGATAATATTATAACTGCAGACCCATGGTTGGGGTAAAGTACCCCAAATGCTGTTGACGGACGGAAATTGATAGTGACGGCAACATTGCCATTGGCAACGATATGACAACAATAGATACGAGGTCATTTTACTCTTCCACGGAGTTACTTTTTATAGGCGACTTTGATTACGAAATTTGCAGTTAACATGAGCTTTTACAAGCTTACGAGTATATTCGGTTAAGTATACACAGTAGTACACAGTACTTCCTAATATAAGCTTAATTAAAGTACACTATAAAGGATGATCGATCCAAATGGGTCAGCATGGCGGTTTTGGAATCCATAACAAATATTTAGCGAATTCTTGTCTTAGGAGCCATGATATCGATTTTAGTAAAAAGAAAAACTGCATTCAAAGGAACCATGCCATTATTATTAAATCTGATTAAATCTATAAACGGAGCTATGGTTCTTAAGAACATATTTCAATATTACGCATAGTTTGATCTTCCCCATACAAAGTCAAAGGGCCGGTACTAAACTCGATCTCATGGTTCCTAAGACAAGATTTCGCTATCTGTTATGGTTTCCAAAACCTTCATACATACCCATTTGGATTGATCACCCTGTATAGGTTGTAAATCGAATACGGGCGAAGCTCTCAACGGGGTCTAATTTGAGATTATAATAAATTGCATTCAAGTATAATTATATTTTTTTGGTTTTAGATTATTTGGGTGAATTAATTCTCTTAGGCATTTCCAACTAGCGTTTGCCATGCAGTCTTGTCGAAAATCTTTCCCCCCTTATTCATAAATAAAACGTCAATATGTCTATAAAACTGAAAGAGGCCAATAATACTTAACGGTTTGACACAACACGACTCATACTTTATTAATTTGAGGAAAAATATTCTACCTTATCTTCTACATATTATAAGAAACCGTCGATTGTCGTTAATGCAGCATGCAACTAACTAGATGACCAATTATTGGATTAGGTATATCGCAAAGAATGCGGTGAAGACGTCCTGAATGGCCCTGATTCACCAATCTGGTATGGATACCACGAACTGCCTTCAATGTTGCCCCTCTGTCACACTTGTCAATGAATACGAAATGGAGAGAGTGGTTGGTGGGCCATCAGGTATAGGACAATACTCGCTAAACATCGATGAGTAATCTGGGTGCTTAGCCCTTAAATGCATGACATTTTCTTTTCGTACCAAATACAAAATGTGCATACCGAATGGCGTTACATGCACGAGAAAAATTATAAAAAAAATCTGTGGACATATTTTGGGTAGAATTTGTACTACAAATCAAAATTTGGATACATCATACATTATGATTTTTTGCCAAATCGTGCATGATAAAATATGTAAATATTTATATTTGTAATATTTACTTTTAGATTGAAAAGTATATTAAGTTCAGTAATTGTAAAATAGTTTTGGTATAAATTACAAAATCACAATCAAAAATTATTTCTTACTTAGTTAAAAACCGCTAAACACACGCAACGAAAACAAAAGTCCGCCATCTTGCTTATAGGTACATGTAAGTTTTTTTTAATACAGTTAGGTACGCCAACGAATCAGTAGTAAATTTGAAAGTTCATTAAATTTCCTTGCAAAATTACCCTTAGGAGCATAATTATACATATTTAGTACTCTTGACTGTTACGGGTTGACAACCAAAACTAATTTAAAGAAAATAGAATTCATGCAAGTAAGATTCCTTAAGCTGTTAGTAAATAATAAAACCAAAGAAAAGTACAAAAAAGATTATAGAAATTTATTTAAAGTATGTAACATTCTTCCTGCGAGCCTTAAGCATAAATATTTAATATTGTTAAATAATCATAATAGTCGCGAGCATAACCAGTTACTCAGTAATGACGTTTGTGGAACCAGGTCGGTGTCTGCGGGCAAGTTTGTTGTTCCCAGGGTCACCAACTACTACGGCGACAGGTGCCTTCAGAAACGCCTACCTTATTTACTCAACAGCCTGCCCACAGACATCAGGCTGGAAGCCAATAAAGCGAAATTCGGTAAAAAGCTGAAAAGTTACCTTGCCAGTAATATCATTTAAATAATTTAGAGCCTTATTAGATATTATGCGTATAGTAAGAAAATTATAAAATTTTATATAAGAGAGTACAGACTGCGCGATCCCACAGTCAAACTGTGAAAACTGTTTTGTGGGACTTTGTTTTTATGTCACTGTATATTTTGTATGTTAATAAATAAATAATAATGAAAATAAATAATAATAATAGTTTTCAAACACCAACTACGTTTTGGTTATGTAGGTACGATACATCGTACACCATGCATTTAAGGGTTAGACAAGTTGCCAATCGCTAACGCTTAATCGTCAATCGTAAACAAAAGGTATCTAACTGTCTTTGTCGCACTAATATGAAAGAGTGACAGAGAGGGAAATCTACGATACGCTACTAAGCGTCAGTGATTGGCAACTTGGCTAAGCATCCTGGTGTTAAACAGTTGGTGACCGTACGGAAATAGTTTATTGGCCCATTATGGTTCATGGAAGAAACCCTTTACCGCATATCGTGACAAATTTGGGACGCTCGATATTTTCAACTACCACACTATTTTAACACATTATCTGTGTATCAACTTTACATTTAAATACTAGCTAGATATATAAATTACCCATTAGGGTAGTTATTAAACATTGAATCTTTCGCAATGTTACAAAAAATGATTGTAGAAAGTCAGTTGCATAGATTCTGTGAACAGAGTAAGGCAGCCGTTTTTTGGACGCAGTTTTATTAAACATAAATCAAAGTTTTGGAGAATTTATAGTTGTTAGTATACAGTGACACGAATACCCAACATTTTTACGGCAGTCGACGTAAGTAATTATATTTACATTACATCAATTTATTTAATTAAATTTTGTTCCATATTCGGAACATAATGCATTCACGGCTTTTTGAACTAAGACAAATTTGGCACAACATGCAGTCTAGTCAAAGAATACTAATCTTCATATTTGGAACTGTATGCATGGGAGGTATGCATAGATCTTCTAGACGCAATGTTGGGATTTTACAGAATAAAAGTAAGGAGCAAAAAGTGGCACCATAGGCTGTTTTTCCACTTAGTAGACCTAAGTTGCGTCAATAGCTGGTTGTTGTGGAGGCGCAGCATGTCATAGAGAGGAGAAAATACATATACGCCTTTACCGGACTTAAAGCTGAATTTGGCAGAAGTTTTGATGGCCGAAGATACCAGAGTATTTACACCTATACATCGCGGCAGTATAAATATTGTTGTTAGAATATGAAGTTTTTTTTACGTTTTGGGCAATAGGTAGGTACTATACTGGTCATGACCTCATATTGTTCCAAATTTGTCTAGTGTATAATTCTAGCCAAGATTGCATATTGTTCCAGATTTGCCCGCAATTGTTTTTCTAAAATAAAGTAATTAAAAACATTTATATGTTTTTTTCATTATTTTTCTAAGCCTACATTTCTCATTTATAATTACATATATTTTTTTCAAACACATAAAAAAATCCATGCGGTAAAGGGTTAACACATTTTTATTACCTTCACTTGTAACTAACTACGAGTATGCGTATTTACTTTACTAACGTAACTATGTAGTTATGTATTTGATTAATCATCAGTCGGAAAAAGAAAAAAATGTACAATTGTTTTTCAAAACTTAATAGCTTACATGTAAGTTTCGATTTTATTATATAGGATTGTAGGCCGTGTGGTGACGGCAGTGAGAATACATTTGTCACCACCCCAACTCCTCCTGCGGGTGTCGTAAGAGTCGACTAAGGGATTGAAGTGTCACTGACCATTATTTTATAAAAGATTGATGATGGGCAGCAGCGTCATCATAGTGGACACATTACTGCGATCGCCAATCCGCTTGCCCTGCGTGGCGATTATGGGCATTTACCTCCTAATACGTCTATACGCATATTTAATAGGAGAGGCCTACGTCCAGCAGTGGACTAACATAGGCTGATGATGTGATGTAGATCGGGAAACCTAGTTGTACCGTTATTTTTTTATCTCAAAATTAATACAGGAATTCCACTTCCATCAGTTCCCCAGGAACTTTAAAAGAGAATAGATAAACCTGACAATAACTCATTTATTGTATTACTCAAAATAGAATCAAAACAAACAATGGTACTAAAGTTCACGCTAACCGCCTAGAAATTTCACACACGGTAGCTTTAATTGGGTCATTCTGCGAAAGTTTCGTCCACCCCATTAGATTCTGCGACATCGCTGGTCGTACGATTTGATGTGATTTCGTACAGACTCAACATAAATGTTTGACCATTTCGTAGATTGTCTCACTCAAAACTAATGTTGTTTTTTATAGTGCAGAAAATCGGAAATTACTACAATTGTAGTATAAGGGTAATATGAGGTGATTCAATACTAATCGTGCTTACCAGTCCAATGGAAACTTTAAAAACCTACTTGAAGGGTCCACGGAAAAACATGTCCTGTACTTAAAAAAATCAGGGCAAATTCACACTTTATTCTGTTAAAAGTAAGGTGGCTTTTCCTTCTGTAATTTGAATTGACTAAACATGTTCTTTCCGTGGAACCTTCACTTACAATTGTTTTAGTCTGACAGCAATTTATTTATTCACATCGTAACAAGAACAACACCCCAATTATTATCTACATTTAAGACACAATTTTCGACTCTCTCTTATTAACTTTATTTCTTAGACATTATGATTGCAAATATCAATTGTTGGGGTTGTGTTAGGTCTACGATACTTTTTACAAGGTCTAAATGAATATTCTTACAATAAACGAGAAAAGTAAGTTTTAACTGTTCCGGGAACTCGGATTAGTTATAAAACTGACTTCATTATGAAGACAATCTAATTAAACTTCTGGAAGATTCCTTCTTGAATGCTAATTTACTTGAAGACAAAGCGCATTATTGACGTTCAGTCCAACAATATTTGCATGAAATGGAAAAGCAGGGCATATTACTTTTAGTTTTTACATGACTACCCAAACAGATGCTTATTGTTTCCTCGGTTCATACGTATACATAATATTTGTTTATTTGGTTAATAGACATCATACAACATTACAGCTTAAGCCAATGCGTTGTTTGACAAAGAACATTAAAAACAAAACTAAGAAAATTTAATAACATACATATAATTAATTAATATCCTCGCAGAACTTCAATAAACGGGGTTTCAATGTGGATGGCTTCTCATGAAATAAGTCGCAGTAAGGTACAATAGTTAAAGTTTGTTCAGCAAGACACGTCCGTGTGGGATTGGGGAAAATTGGTGAGCTAACGTGCGGGCCGTCTCCTCAGCAAGGAGGTGATGGTTTCGGCTGCGCAAGTATTTATCGGGAACGAATAAAGTAATGGTCCTAGTAGTCAATTCTGAGGAATCCGAATCGCCCCTAAGAATCTGGCAAATTATGTAAAGTAAGTCATAAGTACGCCTGACCTGTAGGGAGTTGAAACCTAACATACCGAGTAAGAATTTGGTGGGGTAGAGGAAAGGGTATATAATATATGTTTTCTTGTACAGGAAACATAGAAAAACTTTTTGGACCTTTTCGTGTATGTTACGAACCTGACTGCAATTAAGGTTTTTTAATGTCAAGCTAAACGGGTGTCCCTAACACTGGAAATGCCCATGTGAGTTTATTCCAGGCCCATTGTAAATAAGCAAGCAGCAACACTCTTTATCAGCGGGACTTATTCCAAGAGGAATATGAAATATAGTATTGCCATGGAAGAGACAGCCGCCCACGTCATTCTAGAATGTTCAGGGTTGGCAGAATACCGGGCACAACACCTCGGATCCCCGAGGTCTCTCCCAGAAGCCAACGGCAACAATAAGAGTCTGCTAGGCTTTCTGGTAGAGTTGGGTTGGCAAGAATAGTGCCGACAACCCATCACGCAAAATAGTTGCGGACGTCGAGTTTCGGAAAATTTAGCCCGCGTAAACCTATAACCTGTAAACTTTTAGTTCAATTGTAATCCATTGAGGATCCAACATTTTTGAGTTGAAATGTGGTGACATTAAAAAAATAAGAGCCGCTGGGTTTCTTACCGAATTCTTCTTGGGTCAGTGGTGTGGGGTTAAATGGAATCGGAAGTAGATTTTTCAGTACAGATGGCGCATTTTTAACGCGATGGTGTGGTTCATTTTACGTCAGGTTGAAATCTTCGGAGAGCCATATATATACTGAAAAACGTCATACGATACACGTGCGAAAACGAAATTCGCAACTAGTGTCGATTTAAAGCACTCTCTTCAGTCGTGCTTTAATGTATCTCCACTCGTATCGAACTTCATTTTTTTCGCACTTGTAGCATAATGTACTATCTTATATTTGCTATTTAGTTTAACGATTCATAAGCGTTTGTTACTGGGCCTACTAAAATAAAACAATCGTTTGACTTTCTATTCGAATTTTATCATTATAAGTCAGTTTTTAGGCAAACAAATGTGTTAAATGAATGAATTAAATAAAAAAAATAAAAAAGAGACGTAAAGAGTTAAAGAGACGTATTACAATTCCAGGTACGTGAGAGGACGGGACTCATACAAACGGATGGAGGTGTATGACGACATCGACTCCATCTGTCTCCTGTCATTGGAGACGCAAGTCAAGTCCACCACCTCGTCTTTATGGAGGTGAGAAAACTGTACATACAAGAAATTAGAAACACCCTGGAACTACGTCATAGTGATGTCGTAAACAAATGTAAGAAATCCCTCAAAACTGGTAATTTTGAAATAGTTCTACTGTGGACTATTTCATAGTGATATTAGTGAGATAGACTGGGTTGTAAGACATGATATAAAAGTTAAAAAAGGAGGTCTATAATAATAAATAAATATCTTGGGACATTTTACAATCAACTTAGTCCCACGGTAAGCTCAACTTAAGGCTTGTGATGTGGGGGTACCATGCGACGAAATAAAATATTATTAGTACAAATATTTGTGATAAATGAAATACAAAAATAATGCCCTCGCTAGGATTCAAACCTGGAACCTAAAATAGATACCTACTTAAATATATTATAAAAAAACAACCAAGAAATAAATATTTGTAATCAAAAAAATATTGATTTGGCTGGGATTCGAATCAGGCAGAATCCCTGTCACTAATCTGTCCCAATACACTTTAATTCCTTGTCATAACAACGACGTAACATATTTTATAAGAGGATTCATTCGATACATATTTTTGTACTTGACTGGACAAGTAAGAAATAATCACTTTTCACTCTCAGTGTTGAAGAGTATCCTTTTTAATCCACATCTTAAGCAAACATCAACCCTCTTATAAGGGTAAGAAATCCAATAAAGATTTTCTTCGGGTACGGTATTCTCCTCAACGCCACTGTAACTGGATGCCACTTAAATATCTGGTTTCATCTTCCTCAACGTATACATAATGCCGCAAACAATTTTGTTTTTCGCATCGTACAACCTTGAACCAAATCATAATAGACTGCTAATTATAATATTATACGTGAACAACTGAACGGATAAATAAAGGTTGAAAAATAAAGCGTCTTTGCTGTGGACATAGCAAAAGTAAAGGATAACGAAACTAAAGTTGCATTTAGACCAAACGAGCATTCGCTCATTCTATTCCCCATTCTACGAAATCAACGAATTTCGACGACTTACGTTTTGTGTAACGAACGAATTTTGTAGAGTGGGGGATAGAATGAGCGAATGCTCGTTTGGTCTAAATGCATCTTTATATTTTGATAGATCTTATAATAAGATACTTCGCATAAGCGGAGTTTCCTTTGATAAACAAAGCATACGGCGAGCTTTACACATGTAAATATGTAAATTCTTACTTAAGTTGTAGGGACTGCTGATCGACATCTAATTCCTAAGTATAACTCCGTTTCAATTGGACGTAATTATGCAAAAGGGAACCAACCCACAAGAATTTTTGATTCTAGCTAACACCATAAATCAAAATAAAAAAGTTAATATTTGAAATGACAAATTCATTGCGGGTTGGTTCCTTTTTGCATAACTACGTCCAATTATAAAAAAAATGGATGTAGTTAAAAGCTTTCATAGCAATATCACGATCATTTCCATTGTGTTATGAAAGTTAGTCATACAAACTAAATGGTACTCGTAAATTCGTAACATAAAGTTAATCCCCCTTATTCATAAACGTCTCCTAACTTTGCAAGCTACTAAGTATTTTTTGTCCCTTTCGGTCTTATAGACATATTGATAAGACTGAATGGGACAAACAATACTTAGCGGTTTGCTACGTTTGCAGTAACGGGGTGTGACAGTCATGACTATAAATTTTGTTTTCAGTAAGGCCTTTAACGACGAAAGTCTTTTCTACGATCAGTGTGTGTTGCCAGTGATGGCATACGGTACTGAAACGTGGTCGCTTACAATGTGCCTCATAAGAAGGCTCAAAGTCACCAAAAAGGGCAATGGAGAGGGCTATGCTAGGAGTCTCTCTGCAGCAGAACCAAAGTATAGTTGAATTATCGAGAAGATGGAATTGCATATGTAGTGGTATCGCGTATTTACTTACAATGTATTGTGTGCTATTGTGTGTGTTTTATCGACTCATGTATTTGCATTATTCGACTAATAGTATAATAAACCTAATTGTGAAGACACAAGGTTCACTTTAAAAGTGTTGCTTTAGTAACACCACTACAAATTCAATTCCATCTTCTCGATAATTCAACTACTTATAATCGATATAGCTCTCCGAATCGGTAAACTGAAGTGGCAGGGGGCGGGACACATTGCGCGCAGAACCGATGGCCGTTGGGGCGGAAAGGTTCTCGAGTGGCGGCCACGTACCGGAAGGCGCAACGTGGGTAGGCCCCCCACAAGGTGGTCTGATGTCGTGGAGAAGGTCGCAGGAGTCCACTGGATGCGGGTGTCGCAGGACCGGTTATTGTGCACTTTTTGGGGGAGGCAGTGGACGTCTTTCGGCTGATATGATGATGAAGGCCTTTAACTATGTACATTTTTTGCATTCGATCCAAAGAACCTCTTCAGTATTTACCATGTATTTCCACTGTGCCATAGCATGAACACTTGTAAGCTTTCTACAAGCACAAACAGCCAATTACCTTTTACTTAGGTTCAAGCAAGAGTGCCAGAATAAGCGATTGTAGTTGCGCGAAATGTAGTATGTAAGGGCTTGTCCATTAATCACGTCACGATTTTGGTCTATTTTAGACCCCGTGGTATTTGGTGATATTTTCAGGACCCTCCTAGCCAATATGACGTGTAATTTATTGCCTACTTCAGTAGTCATTTACGTGATAACAAAAAAGTTTTTTGCCAACTACGAGGTAAATGTCCGCGAAGTTTTAAAACTCTGTTCAGGATTTGACAGCCGGTTATATTTAAAGAGTGTCTTAAAAAAGCATAGATTTTTCTTTATTTATTTTTTTACTATCTACCGCAGATTACAAAATTACACGTGATTTGTGCGATGAAAGAGTAGAGAGTAACAAAAAATTACTTGTGTTTTGTCCGATGACCCCCCCTCCCCTATGGTGATAATTGGTGATTTTTTCTTGACCCCCCAATACAGTATGACGTGATTAACCGACCGTGAATAGCTTCAATGTGCGCAGAATAAAACTAGACCGACAACAAAGGTGACAAATGTATTCTTACTGCCGTCACCACACGGGCCGGTTGATTTTCATTTGTAGGTATGTTACGTATGTTTTTTCCCCCCAGTTATCAATCGAGGTACTCCCGATATAAATCCCGTCCTAGTACTTAACTTTGGACCCATCCCATTTAATACAATGCCTAAATTGAATCAGTACGGTGTCGTTAATTCATTATGTAGTTTTTAATATACAATTTCCTGAGCAGGAAAACTGTATGGGCATTTCCAAGTGATTGACATCGCGAAGGGAATTCCGAGTCAACGCACGGGTGATGGTTGCTATTTTATATTTTAAGGCTTCTTTTTTCATCAGTTTACTTATTATATTTAATTTTCAACACAAGATTTTGATGCGATAGTGGAGATACCTACGATCTGTGAAGGTCGGGTTAATACTTTTTTTTTCGGCTTATATGAACACATGCTTTTCACGAATTTTGAACACAATAAAATACCATTTTGAAGATCTTTAATTTGACATTTAAAAAAATATTAAAAGTGGCGTAAAAAATATGACCTTTATACAGTACACAGCCAATTTAAAATAACCAGGGTTAATAAATTCCTGTTCCAACGACCTTAGAATATAAGACATGCTAGTTAGTAAAATTATGTGTCCACTTCAATTAAATCGGGTATTGACACTATTATGAAATGACTTTATTTCAAAATTGAATCACATTTATAAATTATAATTGTAATCCAGCCACAAATATGGTCGTCACTGGACATAGCTACTAAGGATTATGAAAAAATCTTCAACCGAAATATGACCTCTTACCGTGTTGAAAAATAAATAATATCTATTCCTGCTGAAATCTCATGATTTCCACAGCTTTAATTCAAATGCAAATTCGCCTTTAAATTTTCCTAGTCTTGTAATCAATCTGTAGAGAAATCGAATCAATAGGTACCAATAACTTCAGATGACGCCGCGTGGAAATACAAATCTTCACCCCAAATCTTCCCTTGGTGTCGTAAGAGTCGACTGAGGGATAAAAGTGTCACTATAAATTAAATGGTGCCACTGACCATTTAATGAAGAATGATGCAAAATAATTAGGAGGAGGATGAGGAGCATCATTATATTAGACAGATTAGTGTATGCCGATCGCAGTATACACGCAGTAGTGTATACTGCGATCGGCAATCTGCTTGCTCGGCGTGGCGATTATGGATAATGGCGATTTACCTCCCAATGTGACCATACGCATAGTTAATAGGAGAGCCTTACGTCCTGCAGTGGTGACATAGGCTGAGTATATACCGTCAAATAAATATGAAATTCAGTCGAATTTTTAAAAACAATTTTTTTCAAAAAAGGGGAGGTACTGAATCCGACTGATTTTTGTTGACTGATGTATTCCCACAATGTCGTAACAGATGTGCTTACCATAAAAAAAGTTTACTGCGAAAGACTCTGGTTGTCACGGGACTCGAACCCACCTCCTCCTCCGAGTAATTTAACTTCAATAGCAATTTGTTTAATTATAAAAATCAATTTGTTTTCTAATCTTGGACTGATGTATTGTTTCTCGATATATCCGAGAATTGTGAATCGAACGCGTAAAATCGCGAGTTTGTCCCGTTAGCACCAAGTCGGGGTCTCAACATAGGATCATGAAAAAATCGGTTAAATCGGTTTTAAATGTTTTAATTGGTTGATCATTTTACATGACATTCCATTTACGAAGAGCCACTTGTCCAGCCAGTTTCGTAATCAGCCACAATAGTACGGTCAAATCGTACATAATTTTACCCTAAACTCGCAAATCAAGTAGTATCGCTGCATTTTTGGTATGTTATTTAGACACCACAGGGCAGTATAAAACCACATTTTGCAAGCAAAAAAAAGTTATGCTAGCTGGGTAGTACGTGAAAAACTGCGAAATTTATGGCCATTTTTTAGTTTCTGATTTTTATTTAAAAAACCTTACGTTTTTTGATGTCATATGTTATTAAACGTTTAAAGACTAATAAATTTCCAACAAGTTGAGCTAACATGCATTACCGTAGGTCTTATAGTTTCAGAGATTCGAGACTTTAAAAAGTACTCCTTTTTGTAAACTAGATAAAATTTTGTGTTTTGCTAACATTTTCGGCTTAATATCGCCTCACCTAATTATGCTACGAAAAACATGCCATAATGACCTTATAGCGCACTTAATATTCTTTAATTTTAAGGGTAAAATTAGGTCAGTGAACTTTGCAGTTGAAAGTATAAACGCGAAATTCATAAGGCAGGAGGCCTGCTATCTAAGTTTTTTCATACAATTCGCAAGTCGAGTTGCAAAGCTGCAATTTTGTTATATTATAAAGGCCTTATAGATATATACGAAATAGCATATTAAAAGAAAAACAAAATAATAGTTTGGGCATAGGACGTAAAAAAACGGAAAAAAAAAAATCGGACTTTTTTTTAGTTTTTTGACGTTTAACTAAAAATCTATTATCTTTTTGATACTAATTGCTATAAAATTAAGAAAGAACATTAAATTTGAAAGGATTTGAGCTACGTTGCATCACCGTAAGCTATATATATTTTGAGATACGACATTTCATAAAGTGCTCGTTTATCAAAAATTAAACAAATTTTAGGTTACGTTAAAGCTATTCACTAAATATTGGCAAAACGTTAGCGCTAAGAAAAAAAAAGTAATTGTAGATAACAACTACATTAAATTTGGAACAAATTGAGCCGATAACAATTACTGTAAGTCTTATAGTTGGGGGTATACGAGGCTTCAAACCATGCATTTATTTTCTTAACTTAATGAAGGGCACATTTTGAAATGTCGTATCTCTAAATCTATATAATTTAGGGTAATGCAAGGTAGCTCAAATCCTTTCAAATTTAATATTCTTTTTGAGTTTTGTAGCAATTAGTATCAAAAAGATAATAGTTTCTTAATTAAACGTCAAAAAGTAAAAGAAGTCCAATAATTTTTCAGTTTTTTTCGTCTTATGCCGAAATTGTTTTTTTGTATTTCTTGTAATATACATTTTTGTACGTCCTTATAGGGCCTATATAATATACTAAAATTGCAGCTTTGCAACACGACTTGCGATTTGTATGAAAAACTTAGATAGCGGGCCTACTGCCTTTTGAATTACGCCTTTTTATTTTCAATTACAAAGTTTGCTGACATGATTTTACCCTTTAACGAAAGAATATTAAGTGCGCTATAAGGTCATTATTGCATGTTTTTCGTAGCATAATTAGGTGAGGCGATATTAAGCCGAAATCGTTAGGAAAACTCAAAATAGCGTTAGTTTACAAAAAAGAGTACTTTTAAGAAGTCGCAAATCTCTAAAACTATAAGACCTACGGTAATACATGTTAGCTCAACTTGTTGAAAATTTATTAATCTTTAAACTCTTACTAACATATACTGTCAAAAAACGTAAGGTTTTTTTAATAAAAATCAGAAACTGAAAAATGACCGTAAATTTCGCAGTTTTTCACGTACTACGTAACTAGCACAACTTTTTTTTGCTTGCAAAATGTGGTTTTATAGTGCCCTATGGTGTCTAAACAACATACCAAAAATGCAGCTTTACTACATGTTTTGCGAGTTTAATATACGATTTGACCGTACTACAACCACAAATCTAATTTGTTAGTCTGCATCTCGATTGTTGACAATGAGTAAGCGAGTACAGCTTCCTCCGCTACCGGTTCCTTTGGATCTACTTCTCTGACTCGTGCCGTAATGACTCATACATTATGTATGATTCAGAGATGTGTTATCAGTCATCTTAAGGTGCTAATTTTATGATTATGGCGCGACCTTTGCCTGTGGTCAGATTAACAGGTGGATTCCTAAGTATTGATTTAGAAATGTCGATGTGCTGCAGGTAGGTATCTATACAGGGTTGTTAGTCCCTAATCAAATAACCTTGCACACACCGTAAATATGTCATAATGAACAACTTTTACTATGGGACCAACGCTGAAATCGCGAAAGAAATCACTTTCCCATACAAAAATGTCGAGATCACGTAACCAATATTTAAGTATGATTTTTTTTTAATTTTGGGGTTGATCCCATACCAAAAATTTGCTCACTTGAGTAGGTAGCCGAAATTGTTGGTAGTGATTCTCCTTACGATGTTGGAGGTTCCGGGTTCAAATTCCGGCGAAAGAATTTATTTGTAGCAAACAAAGGAGGATGGGCATTTTTGTACGGACTCTGGCCTAAAAACCAATAATGACGAGCCATATGTCATTTGAAAGGTTTTTTCATTGTCTAAAACTTTTTGTATGGCAGGAAATCTCAAATCGTTGTGTGAAAAAAGTTATGGCAAAATAGAAACATCCCATCAATATGATTTTTTTACTGGCATATACATATAGGGCTTAAGTTCTATACAACGGTTTTTTAACGTTTTGTTATAAATACACACAAGAAAATAACTCAATATCGATTATTTACAATAAAACAATGACACCTGTGTGAAAAGTGAAAAAAAATGCAAAGTGTCGCGCGACAGTTTAGAAACCGATAAGAAAACCAGAATATTAGCAAAGACGGAAAAATGCAAAATCCATTAGCAGAACCAAAATGACACATGAAAATATCTGAAAAAGCATAAAAAACAAAAATGAGACACAAAATCATCGACAGTAAGTAAACCTTCATAGTCTAAAGCGATATAAGAACTGAGTATCAAAAAAAGTACATAGTAACGTTTCAAATCATTGAACTATATTTATGCAGCGATAACTTTTTTCACACAAAGATTTGGGATTTTCTGCCATAATAAAAGTTTTAGAATTTTGATTAAGCTATCCAATGACATATCGCTTGTCCTTATTGGTCAATAGGCCAATTTGACCACCCTCCTTTTGTTCCTTGGTCATGGTTGTTTTAAATGTATTTTAGTGTATGTATGTAACTATATTGTCGCTTAGTACTCACAGTACAAGCCTTAACTGAGCTTACCGTGGGAATAGGTCATGATAATTATTCGTATCTATCGTTCTCTTAAGGTTGAGTCTTGTGATCATGACCACCAGGAGATTAGTTTGGCTTTCTAACCCCTCTGTTTTGTGACAGCAAAAATCTTTCAGACTACACCAAAGTTTTTTTAATTTTAATGCCTTTGAACGTTTATTTTAAGAGTGACCACTGGGGACATGGTAACGTACTTACGTAACAAAAAGAGATTGATCCTGATTCTTAATATTACAGGCAGCTGGCAGCCTCCTACGAGCTAGTCAGGTCACGCGAGAAACTCTCCCGCGCCTACACCGATCTTCAATACCTGACAAGCAGCCAAGAGCTAGATCCTAGTGCTGGGATCCAGCTGGCCGGGAACCTGGCATCAGGGGTCGAGCACCTGGCAGCGCTGGTGCAGTATCTGAAGGCTGGGCAGCTGGAGTTTGAAGAGGTGCAGACCGTTGTTGATTAGTAAGTAAACCGTGGAGTTCACCCTTTCACCGTGGAAAATATACCCACATGTACCAAGAAATTTGGCAATTCATTCATATGTCGAACTATTAAAAAGTGGAATCCTTTACCGGCACATGTGTTTTCTCATACATATAAGTTGGGACCCTTTAAGCAAAGCGTGAAGAAACATTTAGCGGGCCAGCAAGGCGGTGGTAGCTGACAGGTTACTGCTGGTCTCCTGTTCGTTGCCGCCGCAAGTTGGGCTAAACTTTTCACTTACGATCAGGTGGAGTGGAGCCATTTTGTTGTGCTAATATAAAAAAAATGTTTTGGGAGAGTTTTTCTCTCCTGTGCCTACACCGATCTCCAATACCTGACAAGCAGCCAAGAACTGGATCCTAGTGCTGGGATCCAGCTGGCCGGGAACCTGGCGTCGGGGGTCGAGCACCTGGCAGCGCTGGTGCAGTACCTGAAAGCGGGGCAGCTGGAGTTTGAGGAGGTGCAGACCGTTGTTGATTAGTAAGTAAACCGTGGAGTTCACACTTTCACTGTGGAAAATATTCCCACACGTACCAAGAAATTTGGCCATTCATTCATATGCCGAACTATTAAAAAGTTAAATTATTTACCGGCACATGTGTTTCCTCATACATATAAGTTGGGACCCTTTAAATAAAGCGTGAAGGAGCATCTAGCGGGCCAGCAAGGCGGTGACAACTGACAGGTTACTGCTGGTCTCCTGTTCGTTGCCGCTGCGTGTTAGGCTCTAATTTTCACTTACGATCAGGTGGAGTGGAGCTACTTTGTTGTGTCAATATAAAAAAAAACCATGTAAACATTTTTGGGAGAGTTTCTCTCTTCATTTTGAGGAGGTGCAGGCCGTTGTTGATTAGGGCTTGTCCATTAATCACGTCATTCGGTTTTGGCCCATTTTAAACCCCCCCATCCCCCATGGTGATATTTGGTAATATTTTCAGCCAATATGACCCCTGCCAACTTAAGTAGTCCTTTTAACAACATTTCAATTTACGTACTTTATGAAGCACACGTGATGGTAAAATACTATTTTGCCAACTGCGAGGTACCTAAATGTCCGCGAAGTTTTAAAACTGAGTTTACCAATTAAAACTTTACCTCTAGAACCATTTCAAAATGACAAGTCACTGCCCCAATATTATAAGGTTCTATGATGCACATTCATCAACTTGTCCAAAGACATTGTCACGCTGACATTTAGTTCAGATTGAATTATTTTGAAAATGTAACAAACATATTTAGAACCGTGTTATTGGGGCAGCGAAGTAGTAAGAAGTTATTTATGATCTATATTTATAAACATGAATGGCTTTTTCAAAATAAAGGAAGGAATGAACTTTTTCAAAATAACGCTATAAAACAGATCGTAAGAAACGTAACTGCTTGTTATTTTGGCATGGCTCTAGAGTTCCAAGTTGAGGGTATACAACTATGAGATTCATATTTAACTTTTACGTATAATATTTGTATAACTAGTTATTTTTAGGGTTGCCCGTAATACTAAGTTTGAGTTATTGAAGTTAATTCAAAAATACATGCTCTATTGGCAAGATTGGCAAGTGACAAACTGACTATGACTGTTTACGTCATTGTTGTGTCTATACCAGTAATTGGAGTTCGAGGCCAACGAAACTACGACAGATGAGTTATTGTCAAATCTGTCAAAGTCTCTTATGTCATTGTCAAATAAAGTTTTCAGGTTTCCACAACCTTTTTGTTATTTAATTAATTTATATAAAATAATTCCTAATAAAAACATTATATACCTCTGTAATGTTTTTACGCGTTTCTGATTAATATGGCTGTCACAACTAGGATTTTCTTAAAAACACGTAAATACCTAAAAACTTTTCTTTTCTCTTAACTAACATTGATATGACAACATTTTCTTGTAAAGAACTTAAAATTACCAGTGAACACAAACGACAGCGTGCCATATTTATTAAGACAGTACATATAACATTTCACCCAGTATTATTTCATTTGGAACTTAATTTTTTGATGATGGGGTGTATAGCGAAGCTAAACATGGCTGAACCAAGTTATTATATACCTTTGTAATGTTTTTACGCGTTTCTGTTTAATATGGCTGTCACAACTAGGATTTTCTTAAAAACACGTATTACCTAAAAACTTTTCTTTTCTCTTAACTAACATTGATATGACAACGTTTTCTTGTAAAGAACTTAAAATTACCAGTGAACACAAACGACAGCATGCCATATTTATTAAGACAGTATTTATAACATTTCACTTACCAGTGAACACAAACGACAGCGTGCCATATTTATTAAGACAGTATTTAAATATAACATTTCACCCAGTATATTTCATTTGGAATTTAATTTTTTGATGATGGGGTGTATAGCGAAGCTAAACATGGCTGAACCAAGTGGGTCATCTTGTTTACAACCTACGGAAGAAAACAATAAAACGTTAGATCTCTATGATAATTTAAATGAAGAACTATAGCACTGCTAAAGAAATTTGTAGGTCAAAGGAATTTTACGAATACGAAATGTGAACATAAAGCACGCTACAATGTATTATTCTGCAATTTTCTAAACGTATGCAGAAATAGGGTTTTAATTTATGTGTAGTTAAATTGCTGTACCAAATGTTATTAACACCTGAGGTGATACCAGTGCAATACCAACTTTGCTACTAATAATTGCGGATAATTCCGTTTTTATTAAAATATCTTATATTTACGTGAAAATAAGTAAAAAATATTGTTTCTATAAATTAACGAATTAAAATTACTAATAAATAAGATATCTCAACGTCTGTTTTTAGAAAATAAGGATTTACTATTGTATGAACATTTCATTGTTGTGGCAATATTTTCGTAGATTCTTTGGCCTCGAACTCCAATTAGTGGTTTAATATGTCTAAGAAATGGAGAGAGTCATAGAAATCCCAGAGGAAAACACGATGCAAGTGTGTGATCGACTGATCGACTATTGTACATATTTATGTACTTTGTAAAGTCAATAAATTATACAATGTGACTATGAGGAAAGGGAAAAAATATCAGCAGATTTCTGAAGTTCAAAATGTTGTATGGTGTAGGACACACATATTGCGTCTATTTTAAGAGAAATTGTTTTTTTTTTAAACCGTTTTAGACCGCTACGGAATTATAAACTCATTTTAGGAAGCGATTTAGTTACTGTGTTGTTGTAGAGTTGTAGTCTTGTCGCATTTATTAAAAAACATCAAATGGACAAAAAAAATCCTAACATACGTAATAAAAACGTGCATTATTTGCGATAGTTTTATTAATTTTCATTACACTTGCTGTCTAAGCGCACCATTGCTTGAATGCATAGCGAGAGTAATAGAAAAGTGAAATTCCCTAGGGAGAAATAGAAATATCAGTACGTCATTTAAAAATATTTTGTCTTAAAACTTTTTTTTTTGTTGGCCAGTGTGATGAAAAACATTGTATGCATCACGTTCGGTAAGTGGAATACTAACTCGAATCATTAAAAGCCTTCTAACACCCGTTAGTAATTTGTTATTATTCTAGGTACTCACCTCCCTTGATGCATAATGTACTAAAAATAGTTTTTTTTTTAATGTAGTTTGTATTCAAAATACAAAATAATACTTTTTCGTACATTTAACCAAAACTCACATAATATTAACATTTCTTGCTTCCTTTAGCCTCAGGTATATCCTGTTTTTTTTTTCCTTTTCACACGGGCACCTTGTATTAATGCAAGAACATTTTATTTTAGACTATTCAAAGTCATATTGATTAAAACTACAATATAAAGCAGTGTTATTCTGCAGCTAATTCCAAAATCATACAAAAAAGTACAATTAACCCCTTACCGCATGAATAAAAAATAAATTTGTTGAAATTTGATCTCTAATAGCAATCAGGAGAGTTCAATTTTATAGCGGCCATATATGGCTTCTATGCGGTGAGGGGTTAAGTGAAAGAAGTGAAGATCTTACATCAAACAAGGGATGCTTGCATTGGTTGAGCGTTTAAGTCCCCAAAGGTCGACCAGTCCTGGGTGCTTAGCCAAGTTGCCAATCGCTAGCGCTTCATCGTCAATCGTAAGCGAAAGACAGCTAACTGTCTTTGTCGCACTAATATGAAAGAGTGACAGGGAGGGAAAACTACGATACGCTACTAAGCGCTAGCGCTTGGCAACTTGGCTAAGCATCCTGGATTCGTCAAAAGATACTCGTCAAATTCTTAATTTGTCAAGTTTAAGATATTTTTGTGAGCTCCCTGGCTGCTCCAATCTGGGGGGCTACCACGAGGTACTAATGAGATTCAGTTTAGGACCTAACCAGAATCGCGATGTGTCAGTTCCATAGAGTAACTATCAAAAACTGACAAGCCGAGTCTCCTCATGCCTCTGCAGCCCTACTAAAATCGAAATCCGGAAATTTCAAGATTTTTTCTCTGTCACTCAAACGAAGGCGGCATTAGAGTGAGAGAGACAAATCCTCGAAATTTACGAATTTCGTTTTTCGCGGTAGTAGGCCTGACGGCGACTGTCCTACCACAAAGTAACCCTGAAATGAATACTAGAGTGAATCAATCAGGATATTCTATTTAAAGTGTTAAAGTGAATGAGGCGTAGATATTAGGTATATTAAATGGTATCTCCTTTTTACTTGCATTCTTGTGATCCCACAAGATGACTCAGTACAATTTTTTTTTTAGAAAATGTCGCCTTATCAACAAATGTGAATTATTGGATTAGCTTCCAGGTACATAATGGTCCTGTTTTGTTCATTTATCGTGTTACAAGTCAATTTTGCACTTGCGTACTTGTTAGAACGTGATGGCAACGGTGACAAATGATTAGACGCGGTACCATCATATTATAACTGATAAGTCTAGTGGACAGCACAGTCACGCCAGCGATAAAAGTATTACCTTTTATCGCTGGCGTTATAAAATAAAAGTTAGAGAAATATAAAAAAATATACAGAAAGATGATGTTTTCATAGAACACCCCTATCCTGTTACATGCAAGTAATGCACTTTTGAAGATAAAAAAAATATATCGGGATCTGGAATAATTAAATTATGCACCAACTAAATATCGAAGAATCAAAACGCCTATTTCATAGGTTAGGACTAGACTAAGAACCTAATACCTACTTCTGAATTGTGGTTAATAAATCATATCTACGTTATTTTTATACGTATTACAAAGTATAGTTTATTGGCGTTTGCACGAGGTTTGCACACATACAAGCTGGTAACTATGCGTGAAAGTTGACATTCAATATTAATCCTACTCGTAAAAGTGCATAGAACAAACAAACATGGCTAGAAAAATCAGGCAACGAACATACGCCACGCTTCATACCATTTTAACCCCTCAACCTGTATTATCAAGTGCCAAAACCGCATAACAACGAATTCAACTTTGGTCATTATGCTACGACGTATACATGCCAATCATCTTAATTCCGTGGCCTTGAGTCACCACGTTTCTCCAATAACCACTTTAAACAGACCTACTTGTATGTTGTTTCTTTTGTAGATTTACGACATTATCTATAGAAACACATATTTTTTTATAGGTTACTTTCGGAAACTTTTGCTATATTTGACAACCTGATTGGGTTGAAAAACACAACATTAAATTAGATTGTGAGCTATATTTTCGATTTGGTTTCTTCGGTCACCTGAGGTCAAATTATGTTGTAGGTCCGGCCCTGACTCAACTACCGGTTTTCGTGACCTATGTGTGATTTGTAAACATTTTATTCACAAAGGATAATACGGTGCGTAATACTTTGATCACCGTTACCATAATATTTGTGAGTCAATTAGATAATCTGTACTACTATCAGCAGTTTCTATAATTGTTTTAGCTGTTTGGATGCTTTCGGCCACGTTTGTAGTTTTGGTTATGATAAAAATATCAATATTTTAGGTTTCTATAGTTTCTGTGTTGCCTCAGGATAGATAAGTTCAAGTGTAACGGAGAGTTACCCCTTTCTTAGGTGACAAAAAACTTGTTCGTGTTCCACAAAAAACAAACATAAGTAAGTATTCCAAGAAACAAAAATATTTGAACGGATTATATCGCGTATATTAACTAAATTTAACTACTTCCCGATGTTTTGAACACTTTACAGGATTTGTGGTCTACGGATGTCACCCGTATACACGATATAATCCGTTTAAATTAATAATTATAAAATAATTTTATTTTATTTCTTGAGTAATCATCGCGGTATCCAAACAAAATATTATTAAGTATTTAAATTGTTATATTCTAGTTATTTATTTTAAAACGTGTGAACTCTTTTCGATCTCACAAAAATACTATCCAGGGCAGTGGCCACATAGCACCTACGGGCTACGGACTATTTGATTACATTCGACAAGGACAGGGGCCAAATAAGGACCATAAAAGTGAATATTTTACCAAAAACACAACCACTGCGAGAAATTATTGTGTTTTGTTATATTATTATAAGATTTATAAGCTACAAAAAGTACATTTAACATTTACCTAATTTTTGGAGAGTTATTGAAATCTATATCCGTAGAATCAAGCAGGCCAATAAACTAAGTTCAAACTTGACAGCCCAAAATGTCAAAAAAAGATACCGCCCTTTTTTAGTCTTTAGAATAAGGTAAATGTAGGAGTGGATGACACTGTACCAATGAATGACTTTTTTGCAATTTGATTGAAATATTAAGAAAACTGTTGTTAATATGACCCAAATACAGTATTCAGACTACTAATAGTGCAATCTGTGATTTTTGTTTTGAATCTTTCATCGATATCTTGAATATTTCTTAAAATTTATTGACGGTTTTTACGAACAGGTACTTCGAGTTGGTTGTGCGTCGGTGTTCTTAGTGAATCTGCTAAGGCATTGCATTGTAAAAGTGAACATATTAGCCTGGATTTAACGAATTTTTGGATAGTGTTTACTAAAACTATTACATTTTAAAAGGATCTATTGATATTGTGTATTTCAAGTGCATTATTTTTATTAGTTTAGTATTTTAGACGCATGTCATATACTGGAACAAAATTATAGCATTTAGTAGTGGATGACACCCATGTCATTCACTCACTCAAATTGTAATTATTTGTATCTTAATTTCAATCGTATTTTATAGATATACAACGCATATTTTAGTTATTCTAAAAAGCACAAGTTTCTTCAGGTCATGTGAGTAGTGTCTGACATGGGTGTCATATACTGTTTTTCTATGGAGATCGAGTGGATGACAGTATGTAGTGATGTGTCATTCATTGGGTCATAACTATGTGTCATCCATTGGTTACAGGTATTTTTAATGAAAACATATCCCTAAAATTACCTAACTGTACCCATGACGACATGAAGAAAAGGCCAAGCTTGTACTGACTGTAAATAAACATAATTTGATTCGGCAAGCGACACTACAGCTGGCATTTGCCTCATCTTTCTTAAAAGTAAAACCCAAAATAAAGTTTATTTTACAAAATTAGGTAAGAAAACGAATCTAAACATGAGAAATGGCAAGAATCGAGAGGGAATACAAACGATGTGAATAAAAAAAAATTTTAGTAGTTATTGTGTGCATACAACCTCGTTTTAATAAAGGAATTAAAAGTTTTGTTCAACATTTAATAAATATCTACCTCATTTTAGTTAGCTTTTCCCTTTATAAGTTTACCTGTACCATAAACGTACCTGCAGTTAAGATAATCTATTATAAAACGTGATGCAATGCCATGTCATTTACTGGGACACCAATCCTATTTTTCCATAGTCATACTTTGGGACATTCAATATTTTGTCAGTCATTCACTGGTATAATTTGAGACGTCACGGAAAAGTGAAATTATAGAGTAATAGTATTAGTTATACACAATTTATTATTCTAAAAACATAAAGGAGGAACCAGTCTATAAATTTGCTTACACAATTAGTCTATATCTTTGACAATTACGTAGTTTTTTGGAAAAATGCATGAAATCGCTCCTTATAGTGTCATCCACTGGTACATTTACCTTAATGTCAGCATTGTTTACGTTTAAAATAACAACAATTAAGAGATTTAAGAGATCCGTATGAGGACACTGCGTGGTTAAGGATTATCCGTTTAATTTTATAACTAATAGCTTTCAGGTCATTCACCTACAGATGACTCGCCTGACGATATAATTATTTACGTCAAAAATCAATTAATCATTTAGATAGTTTAGTCAGGGCCCAAGACAGCCTTTATAGAGTAGAAAATAGATGACGAAACACTGTTGCGGAAAATTGATAATATATCCTCATGAGGTGATGAGTCATGTGTGTCATGCCCTTCATCGTATTATACATACTTATATCTAGTTGAATTTATATCGTAACGTACTACGAACAAATAAAACATGGAAGCCGCTCGCCATATTAAATTGCCTTTCAAAAACGGTCCTGAATTTTAGGTGTCAAGTTTCACCCCCTCTTCAATGCATAACGGTAATGAATGTCAAAATCAACCTGCAAAAACCAAAGTTTTAATTGGCTATATTCTATGAACATAATGTCAAAGATGTTGCCCCGAAATATGCGCGGTGTTAAGAAAAGCGCTATGTCCTGCCCATCTTGACACAATTGAAAAATTGGGTTTGGGGGCATTTTTGTGCTGGCGTTAGACGTCCATGTTATATATGGTCGCAGGTAACGTAGGTTAGCTATTACATTTTCACACTATCCGATCTGATGTTTTTTGGGCGAGGGTAATTTTTATCTGCATCTACTTCGCTTGGGTCTGGTAAGATGCCATCACCTGTAACTATGTGACCTAAGTATAAATAAATAAATAATACAAATAATTTATTCGTGGCAAATATAACAAGCATGACAGGACAAGACAAAACAATCTATCTATATATAATATCTCTTTTCTCAAAAATTCGCTTTTTTGTGAGTTTAATTTTAAATTCATTGTTCTTAACCTCTCAAAGACATCTTGTAAATTTTTGTTGTGAGTATGAAGATCTCTTCCAGAAATAATTAAATCGTCGAGCTAACATTTTTCATAAATCAAACCTGCCATAGCCATATTCATCTTGCGGGAAAATGATCCAGGGCTAGTCTTTAGTCCCATAGGCATTCTAACCATCCTGGATGCTTAGCAAAGTTGCCAATTGCTAACGCTTAGTAACGTATCGTAGTTTTCCCTCTCTGTCACTCTTTCATATTAGCGCAACAAAGACAGTTAGCAACCTTTCGTTTACGATTGACGATTAAGCGTTAGTGATTGGCAACTTGTCTAAGCACCCTGTACCTACTGTCCTGAACAGAACGCTCTATAATTGCGACTATCTTTGTTCAAGTTGACATTGTAAAATCCTTGGTGTAAATCTAAGTGTGTAACGTAGATACTACCTGACAGAGCATCTAATATTTCGGTCATGTTTGGGAGCGGAAATGTATCGTCTTCAATACAATTATTTAATTTACGGTAGTCAATGACTAATCTCCATTTTTTTCTGTCCACTTTCGTCTATTTTTTTAGGTACTAAAAATAAGGAACTCGACCACTCGCTCCTACATTGTTCTATTATGCCTTGTTTTAACAAATTATTGATTTGAGAATTTACTTCAGTTTTATGAGCATGCGGCAGCCGATAAGGTTTACTGAAAATTGAAGTAACTTTAGCTTCATCCCGACGTTTGGAACACTTTATATTTTTCTTTGTTTTGTACTTATCTTTCTTATTTTGATGGAGGTAGATCTATCAAATTTCCTCCATTGTCAGTCGCCCGTAGACCACGAACCCTCTACAGTGTTTGAAACGTCGGGATGAAGTTAATTAACATACGCGAGTTTATCCATTTCCATAGTTTTACTTAATATTATTTTATTTAAGGACTTATTAATTTTATTATAACACCAAACCATCAAATCTATTTTCAACCACGTCACTTTAAAAACGGAAAGCACGGAATTGCATAAATTCTGATTCAAATGACATGACTGTATCAGAAGAGCGTGGGTGAACCGGGGTCCGGTTTGGAGGTGGCTTTTCAAAGAATTGGCTTGTGATTAATTATTCTATCGATAAAAATAGCTAATAACGGTAAAGGACCCCGCAGCAAACATAGGGAAAAAGTGGTTTCAGTCAAATCTCACGAAATTTTAGTATGATGTAGATACAAGTCTCCTCATTATTTTTCTGTAAGGGCACAACTCTCTCAGACTTATAGTTTCGGAAATAATCGAGAACATATTTTTTTATTTACGCGACGTACTTACCTATTTTATGAAATCGACATATTGAAATAATACCCACTGACAGTTACTGACGTTATGAAGGCAAATTCAGATGCAGGCACCAACTGTCAGTTATGTCCGCCTGTTTATGCTCGTGTATTATTGATTGATCGTTGTAATGGTGAGACTACCGGATGAATTACAGCAATTAGCCATGTTAGATTTGGTTCTACTTAAAGGAATAAAGTACCATCATCATGCAATGTTATATTACTTATCTTACAATATATGTATAAAAAGTACTTCAAGATACAAAAATATATACATAATAGAACAAGTAGGTACAACAATCAATGCCTAATTCGCCGTCTATTTGCTGCATCTTTAATGAACTCTATTAATGCAATGCTGGGATATTTTAAATGTTCCTGGTGTCGTGCATAGCCTAGGTACCATATTACACAGGCAATATGAGCACAACAGCCTATCGTTCTAGCTCCTGTCTTACATGTGCAGTAATATCCCAGGATAGCCTCTACCAACTCTTCATTTTCCTCTCGTCCTATTGCGTGAGAGAGCCACAGTTGATGTTTTGTCGCATTACGGAAACGAGAATAAATCCTGACCCGTATAAATCCTGGCTCTTGACGGTACTCGTCGATTTGCATCATGTCGTTCCCATCTAAATCTAGTTTATCTTGCATGTATGCTGGGGACAATCGAAGCTGATACACGCCAACAAAAATGGTTTTAAGTTGCACAAGATCCAGTACGGGAAAATGTAATGCGTGGTTTTCATTCAAAGGAACCCACACTGCATTTCTTCTGAATAGATTGTCCATTTCTACACGAGCTTGAACTATATTTACG
>JALPQI010010764.1:0-29203 GCA_025490895.1 Thaumatotibia leucotreta
AATCAATTCATGATTAGAAAACATCAATTTGTTTTATAATTAAACAAATAAAAATAAATAAAGGTAATATTAGTCGACGCTTTTACAGATGTCGCAGGTGTATGTTTTCCTTTATGCTTAGCACGGGAGTGGTACGTCAGTATGTTGCCGTGAGATAGTTTAATCTTTTACTAACTATACTGATAAAAGAGGGACGGACTGCCTATCTCGCGGCGACATACTGTCGCATTAATCATGTGCTAAGCCTACTTTATATAGAATATAATATATTCCCGGATTAAATTCCGTTTCTTTCCAAACACCTCGTAGTCGTTGCGTCTGCAAAAACCGATTTGTGGTGGATTTTAATTAATTCAAATAATACTCTTTGTGTATAGTTGCTAGGTTACTATTCAAAGTCATAAATCAATTACATAGCGGATTTTAGAGGCGCAACAACGTCCGTTTTTTTCCGGATATTTTCGGTAAAAAAAAGAAAGTTTCCACTTTAATTTTCAACTCTAGAAAACTGTGAATTAGGTCTAATTTTCACTTATACCAGGAGAACGCGATGTCATCGAAGAAAAGTCAATTGAAATAGATTGAAGGAGTGACATTGATAATTATTAGACCCCGGTATCGGAGGTGCAAAATGATAGCTGTCAAGTTCTTACTTAGGGATAGGTAAGCACATTTTGTGATGTCGATATCGATACTCGATTTTTTGTACAATTTTTTTTTATGTACAGTGGCGTTCAGAATTGCATGGACAATTTATGAATGAATGAATTCATAAACTGTCCATGCAATTTTGAACCCTACTGTACAAGGACCATTTATATACCTTTTTTCGGGATCTATGATAATAATTAACATTTAATATATAAATCATTACTATTACAATACAAATCTCTGGTTGCTATTACATTTATTATGTTTCGAGTTGCACAACATTGAATAAAAACTTTTGAGATATTAAATACTTATAATAAATTATTTATGTCGATAGATAGTCAAAGTCATCTTACAACGATATCTTCGATTATTTAGCCGTGTTTACGAGTCTATTCGCCTAAAATATGTTATACTACGTATAGAAAGTGGAGTCACTTCTTGCTGGACACGCTGAAATTCAAAATGAATGAAAAACATAATATACAATTTGCAGAATACACTTCATTTCCAGATGTTGGAAGATAAAAAAGCACATTCAACAACGTATGTTCTACTAATATTGATTATTTAATAAAGGATATTCCATTCCAAACTTGTATGAAAACACCCGTAAAAAAAGAAAAAAATAATAAAACCAATTAAAGTGTAACCACGATCTTCTTAAGTTTTTCGTCAGTTTTACTTTGGACCAAATTCGAAAACCCAAAGTTCAGAAGGTTCATCGACAATTGCCTCAATAAAAAGTATGGCGATGTTACATAAAATTAAATAAATATTTTGTTGATTTTGTAATTATTTAGTCCTAGTTTATATCGTAAATAGGTGCGTTGAATTAAAGTCTTAGCTTATTATTATAGTAAAGAAAAATTATCGATATGTAACTTTAATTATCGACATCACAAATATTTTTACCCCATCCCTAAGAACTTGACAGCTACCATTTTGCACTTCCGATACCGGGGTCTAATAATTATATAAAAACCAGAAAAATAAACGAAAGCCATTGCCATAAAAAAACATTCGATTTTTCCGACATTTTCAACGCTAATTAGAAAACAAATGAAAATATGCTAGGTATATAAAAACTGTTAACCCCATTGAGAATATGAAAATGATGATTTCATGATCAGACAATGCCGTTTCAACCCGTACAGGTAAATTCAACAAAGCTGGCACGAATTCATTGAGTAAGTGAGAGAATGTATCTATATGTGGATGTCATTCATTTCATTCAATCCATTCGTGCCAGCTTTGGTGAATTTACCTGTACTAGCAGACGCCGTGCCAGAAATACGACTTTTTGTCTTTTTCATTCTGAAAACCGTTTCATCTTATCCCAATTGCCTTACTAAACTAAAACACTTACCCCAGATATTCTGATTCCATCTAAGATGGATCCATCTTTGACTACACCGTACACTTCAGAACTGCTTCGGATTTGCGGCAACGAGTCTCGATGAATTCCGAATAACCTAGAAACAAATAAAACATAAGCAAAAGGGAAAAAAGGTAGACAGTATACAGGGTGGAAAAAGATTTTGGGTCAGTGAGGGTAGCTATCAGATCCCGTGTAGCTACGTGAAAATGGTCTTAGAAGACCTTCCCGCGATTTTCAATTAAAGAAGATTAGCGTTTTCAGATTTTGGAAAAAGTATACAGGGTGCGAGGAAATGGTCATTTTTGAGAAACTTTTTTTTTGATGCCAATCGATCCTGTTTCTGTTCAGGATCAAAAGCTTGTATGGGACCAAAAAAAAATTTTCGGCTAGAAAAGCCGCAAATCGGGATTTAAAATTCCCATACAAATTGTATGAAAATTAAAATTATTTTTTCACGCCTAATTTTTTTATGCCACTCGATTCCATTCCTATCCAGTACCAATAGTTTCCTAGGGGTCAACTTACGGCACGCTAATCTTCTTTAATTGAAAATCGCGGGAAGGTCTTCTAAGACCATTTTCGCGTAGCTACACGGGATCTGGTAGCTGCCCTCACTGACCCAAAATCTTTTTCCACCCTGTATATGAAAAAATACTGCAACTGGGTCGATTGCCTAAAAAATGTATGTACATAGCAGTGTTGGGCAAAGCACAATTGAATTACTAATTAATAATTACAATTACTAAAAGTAATTGCAATTACAAATTACAATTACAGGGAAAATTAATTGTAATTATAAGTTTCAATTACAATTACAATATGTATTTATTAATTGAATTAATAATTATGTAATTTGTAATTAAATTACAAAAAGTAATTAATTGCGCCCAACACTGTTGGGCAAAATGCAATTGAATTACTAATTAATAATTACAAATAATAAAAGTAATTGCAGTTACAAATTACTATTACAAGGAAAATTAATTGTAATTATAAGTTTCAATTACAATTACAAAATGTATTTATTAATTGAATGATTAATTATGTAATTTTTAATTAAATTACAAAAAGTAATTAATTGCGCCCAACACTAGTACATAGTTCTTTAGCAAAACAAAAATCACGATAACGTCAATAGTGTTACGAAAGTTAGTCATACAAACTATGTGGTATACTCAATGATGGGTCGTTTCCGGTAATTTCCCAATGATACTATGGGGAACGTTTCCATTTGGGAATATTCCCCATACTGTGTTGGCAAAGTTGCCGGGAACGAGCCATCACTAGGTATACTTTGTTCAACATCCTTTGGCATTAGAAAAAACCAACAAATTAAAAGAATGTATTTGCGTATTGTTAATGACCCTTAGAAAAATTTAATTTGTTGCCTTTTTTCACTGCCAAAAGCTGTTACACGAAATTTAACTTCGTAATACAAAAATAATGACATTAAATTTTGTTTTCAATAAAAACCTCTATGTACAATCGACCCAAAAATGAATTAAATTAATACTCTTGTACGAGTAGATAGTCCCCAACAAGTACTGGGCCAGCGTCGGGACCACGCAAAATAGGCACGTTTAATGTAGAGTTGCGGAAAAATGGCCAGAATACAACAACAATACCTGGATGCTTAGCCAAGTTGCCAATCGCTAACGCTTAGTAGCGTATCGTAGTTTTCCCTCTCTGTCACTCTTGCATATTAGTGCGACAAGGACAGTTAGCTGCCTTTCGTTTACGATTGACGATAGCGATTGGCAATTTGTCTAAGCACCCTCTATTGAGATGCAGGCTTACTATTAAACTAAACATAATAGAGGAGTATTTTGTTGGATAACATTATGCTTGAAATAGATTCTTACCTACAAAGCATAGGATCCCAATTCAAAGTTTCCAAATTCATCAATAACGTTCGCGACGCGTTCGTCACGTCAGTAATGTGCAGCCCCCCGCGCGGACCTCCGGTTAAATTCTGCAACAAACATAAATAATAGTACATTGTGCATCGAGGGAGGTAAATACGGTATTACTAACGAGAGTACCATACATTGATTACTGGATTATATTTTTGTAAAAACAGACTAAAATGGTCTTTGAATTGGTTAAAATCGCAAAATCTTAGAGCTGGAAAAGACCGTCCATTGAAGGGATCTATTTGATCACCATACGTCTTTTTCCCCGATTAGACGTGTCACTGACCATTAGTTTAAGATTGATGATGGGAAGCAGCGTCATCAAAGTTGACACACAAACTGCGATCGCCAACCAGCTTTGAGATTATGGACATTTACCTGTGTCGATACGCATAGTTAATTGAAGAGGCCTACGTCCATCAGTGAACTGAGACAGGCTGATGATGTGATGTCTTTCTACTAAGAAGACATACCCATCCAGGAGACTAACCGTCCCTAACTTGTCTTTCGTCTCTGCCTGTCCGTATCAGTCTTCGAGTGGTCTTTGACCCACCTCATCTTCACAGCTTTAAAGTACGGGCTGAAGAAAATATCTTTAGGTATCTTAACGAGGCTGGGATAATGGCACAGAGCACGGACCTCTTTAGTGTGTAACCTTAGAGATAGAGGCGGCCTTGGCTGTCATTTTCATAGAAATCGACCGTGTCAGGTAATTTTGACATGTTAATGTAAATAGTGTTGTGGTATGGTTCGATATTTTTATCGATAGATTAAAACCATCAGTTATTTAGCTAAAAATGTTACTTGAAAAAAGCTATTCAAACATTCTTATTTTTAAAATCTCACTAAAATGATGTCGTTATGAATTATATAAAAACAGTAAAATTTATACAATTATTTTAATTTATATTTACAATAGGTACCTACATACATTAAGTTGTTAGCTTTAAGGTTAAAGTTAAACAACAAGTGTTAAGGGTAAGGCTAGACAGAGGTTAAACAACAGGCGGTCTTAAGGTTTTATATATGTTACCTTTGCATTGGTTTCTTTGTTCAAGGTGTGCGAATACTTATATTACGTTATAAAACGCAAAAAGAAAATGTAGGTATATAAAAGGTGCTTAAATTAAAATTGTAACTATAAATGGGAACTAAAATTAAACGATCAACTGTAAGGAGTTTAGATGGTTAGGTAATTTAGGTATTATATATGAGGACAGATTAACTAGATGTATAAATGTATAAAGATATTTTTAAATTCGTAAATTGTACCGTTTTACGTTTTCTTGAAAGATTATCAGATGGGTAACTTGGGACAAGAAACACCTGGAAATTACATACTTAAATTAATATGTATTAACACATAACATCAGAAATCCTTTAAAAGGTACTTTACTTTTAAAACATAATAAAATTATTTAACAAAGCTAACTTACCTTGTCAAACGCAGGATGGAGTTTTAAAGTTGGACAGGCATTGGATGACAATATAGATCTTGGATTTGTTTTTACAAAACAGTCATTTTGGAAGTGGTCTGAACAAATTGTGTCGTGTTTTTGCGGAAACCAGTTCAACTTTCCAGTCACCGTTATCCAGCGTTCTCTGACACATGGTTCTATAGGAAATCTAAAAATTAAGTCAGAATTTCTTAAACTATATGTTTTTGTATAGTTGCTTCATTGTCTGCACTCTAGATAAATATTATATTATTGCTAAATATAAATAAATAAATAAATGTTTGGGGGACAGTCTCATACAAATCAACCTAGCCCCGAACTAAGCAAAGCTTGTACTATGGGTGCTAGGCGACGATATATATATGTACTTAAATAGAGAAATACACATAATTATACTTACTTATACATAGGAAACGTCCGTAACTCGGGAACAAATTTTGAATTTCTACTAACACCGTTTAGTTGTAAGAGTTTACATAGACTATCGATAACAAATTCAGCGTCGTGGCTCTTCACTATGTCTCTCGCCCATACTAATTTTATATTGAATTTAATATAACTTTTTTTACTTACCTGTGATAGGAAACGTTTGAATTTTGTTTATTAACGTATGTAGACTGGTTCCTGCACCAGATTACAGAGCAATGTGGCATTCTTGGTATATTTTTATAGTTTATATACCCATGACGTCCCGAGAGGTACTGACAGCACATATGCGTAAAACGCATATGCGCGGCACGGTTTTTGTCTGTCACGCCGTCTCTCTATAGGCGCCCTAAGAGTTCCAACCTCCTTGGATAATGGCCAGCATAGGTCTTTCGACTGAGAAGACTTACCGATACAATCCGGTAGTCAACTCCCGAACATAAGTCTTTTATCCCTGCCCGTCTCAATCTTCAAACTGCTCTTAATTGAAGCTCAGACTGATAAAAAAGCCATAGTAAATAAGTATAGAAACAAAATTACCGAAAGACGCAGGGTGGCAAATTAGAGTAATGGTCTTGGAATTGGTTGAAATTACAAAATCTGAGAGCTGGAAAAGACCGTCTATTGCGGGGCTGTTTGATCACTATACGTCTTTCTATTTAGAAGACATACCCATACAATACAGCAGTCTACAGTCCCTAACATGTCTTTCATCCCTGCCTGTCCGTATCAGTCTTCGCGTGGTCCTTGACCCACCTCATCTTCAGAGCTTTGAAGTACGGGTTGAAGAAAAATCTCAGTAGACAAGTATCACAAACTTACCCATAGAATCCAGGAATCCACAGTTCCGAACATCAGCCTCTTATCCCTGCCCGCGCGTCGCACAGTCTTGGCGTGGTCCTTCAGCCACCTCATCTTCAGCGCGCTGAAGTACGGACTGATGGGGAGACCGGAGACACTCTTCAGGTAGTTCTTGTTCTGGTCGGGGACTTTGGCCAAGATCGCGTCTACTGTCACGTCTGTGCGGATGTCGTTCCATGCTGAGGGAGTAAATTTAATTAATGACTTGAAGCTAAGAGGGTAAAATACCCCGTAAATCATGCTAATAATTAAGATACGTAGTACATTACGACACAAGTGCGAAAAAAAAGAAATTCAAAACGAGTGGCGATGTTTCAAAACACGACCGAAGAGAGTGTTTTAAATCGACACGAATTACGAATTTCCTTTTTGTACGTGTCTCATACGACGTTTTTTAGTACGGATGGCCCTCCGAAATTTTGGACCTGACGTAAAATGACCCACTTCTCGCACTAGAGCTTAAAAAAGGCATCACCTGTACTAAAATAGTGCATTACGACACAAGTGCGAAAAACACGAATTTCGTTTTTGCACGTGTCTCGTACGACGCTTTTTAGTACAGGTGGCCCTCCGAAGTTTTGGACCTGACGTAAAATGACCCACTTCTCGCACTAGAGCCTAAAAAGTACACCATCTGTACTAAAAAACGTCGTACGAGACACGTGCAAAAAGGAAATTCGTAACTCGTGTCGAATTTCATGTTTTTCGCACTTGTGTCGTAATGTACTATTTGAAAAGCCTGACTTATGGTACACTACACAAAAACATACCTATGGCTGGGTGTAAGGGCTCCCCCGTGAACCGGTCCCACGCTATTGTCGTCTCCCTCTGGTTGGTGATGCCCAACGCGACAATGTCATCTTTGGAATAACCTGAAACCAAACAATATATTTTTATTGCAATTAAGTATAGCTCGGACTATTTCGGATACTTCACTTAATTGCATACTCAAATCCCCTTAGGCACTGGTCTCACCGCGAGCTACTAAGCTATGAACTATCGGCTATAAACACGAAGAAAAGATACGCACTCCCGTGTAAGTAAAAGAGACACGGCGATACTCGCCCTATCAGCTATCACCGCCGGGCGAGTATCGCCGTGTCTCTTTTATTTACACGGGAGTGCTTGTCTTTTGTTCGTGTTTATAGCCCATAGTTAATAGCTTAGTAGCTCGCGGTGAGACCAGTGCCTTAGGAATTGTAAACATTTAAGTTAAGTGTACCTACCAGATAATAAAACCTTTAGTACGGTTTGGTAGCCAAAGTTGCGTGATCAGGATGCTTAGCCAAGTTGCCAATCGCTTACGCTTAGTAGAGTATCGTAGTTTTCCCTCTCTGTCACTCCTTCATATTAGTGTGACAAAGACTGCTAACTGCCTTTCGTTTACGATTGACGATTAAGCGTTAGCGATTGGCAACTTGTCTAAGCACCCAGTATAGCTTCAAAATAATATAATTCCGCATTGTAACTGGTTACCAAATGGGACTTTTCAATTACTGATTTGTTACCACGTTTAGTATTTTTTTTCTTCTGGAGCGATTATCATATCGATAAAATCTAAAAAAGAGAAGTCTGTTGTTTATTCACATACTACACTTTTAATTCCTTTCAAGTTTATATTTATAGTTCGTGCGCTCTAGACATAGTAAATCAATGAGAAGTCTTATAAGCACTGATTGGTCAATGATATATGTAGAACAGAATGAATAGTTACACGAAAAATGTAAGCGCTATTCTGCCTTTTCGCAGTATTTCATTTTCCCGAATATCACTTGCCACCACCTTTTCGCAGATGATTCACTTGGCATAGTTTGCTATTATAAATTTGCCACTGCTGGACGTAGGCCTCTTCTATTAACTATGCGTATAAACGCATTAGGAGGAAAATACCCATAATCGCCACGCTGGGCAAGCGGATTGGCGATCGCAGTAACGTGTCCACTATGATGACGCTGCTGCCCATCATCAATCTTTTATCAAATAATGGTCAGTGACACTTCAATCCCTTTGTCGACTCTTACGACACCCGCAGGAGGAGTTGGGGTGGTGATAATTGTATTCTTATTGCCGTCACCACACGGCCTGTCAATTGTCGCAACTGAATTGGTGAAATAGGTGGACGTGCCACCATTAAGTCGTTTCTGAAGGTGGATTTTTTACCTTTGATAGCGAGTTGCTCTACAGCTTTTTCAGCACACTGCCGTATGTGATGCATGATCTCCAGAGGATCCTGTTCCGACCATCCTTCCTGGGGTTGGACTTCTGTCTTGTCGAGCTGATACGCGGCTAGCTCTTCTGAGCGTTCTGCTTCGTATATCTGTAAAAATAAAAGGTTTACTTTTCTATTATACATATCTTTTTTTATTTCCTGATGTTTATCCGTCCGTTTGACTAACTTGATGCCTTACTAAAAGATTAAAAATGTGTTTGATGTTGACATTAAATTTCACTGTAGCAAGTAAGTTTTATTATTAATATTACATTATTATTTAATTCAATTGGCATTTTATATGAATCACGACAATTCGTAATAGTTCAGCTCATGACATTTTTAATTAATTGGCTTCTTGTTATATTTAAATTGTTTTGTGAGCATTACATTTGTGCACCCGCATTTTGTGGGTAAAACATAGTGCTCTAAAATTTAATCGAAATATTACCACCTTTATCTACCAATGTTTATACAAATAAATATTCTGATTCTGATTTCTTTTGTCAGCCTCCGTAGCCTAGGTAGTGACTCTATACTCCATACGAAGCTGGAGGTTCCGGGTTTATACGAAGCCGGAGGTTCAGGGCATTATTTGTGTATTTATTTACCACAGATATTTGTTTCTTGGTCGTGGCTGTCTATGTATTTAAATAGACAGGTAGGTAAGGTAGGTACGTAAATGTTTTTAAGCGCCGCGCCACATCTTCGTTATGTATGTAATGTATACACGAAAATTGGCATGTTTCCTAATCTTTCGTTTAGTATTGTTTAGCGCGTTGTCACAATATTACAATAGGCAAAACAAAAGAGGTATTGGCTTATATTATAACAACTTTTTCCGGTTTTCAGTAGGTTTTTTGGCACGTACACGCGCTACAAAAAAATATAGGCAACAACAAAGAAAAAACAAGGTATTGTTTGATTTTATATTTGTCAAACATTTTAGGATCGTTTCCTAATCGTTTTTAAAGTGGGACGTTTCACTAAACTCACTCACACTTTATTCTAACTGAAGGAATGATTTTGTCTCCAGCATAGTTTCCTAATCGTTTCGTTTCGTAGGATTTGCAGGAGGGCAATATGGCTGTATGGTATGCGACTTTTAATTTTTTACACGACTAAGGTACCCAAAAAAGGAGTGTATATTATGTTTTTTCAGGGTTTAGATACCTATGTAAGTTTCTTCGTGCCCTTATAAATACGGTAATAAAAAAGTGATTGACCCTTTAAAGGGCTGTCGTGTTTTTTTTGTTTGTATTTGTTCGTAGAAAGTAATGTAATAAACAAATGAATAATGAAGACGCTTACCACCACACGGACGGTCTTGGTTCCATCGTCGATGACGCCGACCAGCGACCGCCGGCTGCCGTCCTTCACCGGCATGTCGCCTGCAAACAAATAGACAATTTTTTTAATTATTTACCACTTTTGTGGGAATTATCTAATTATTTTATGAATGACCAAATATTCAGATGGGAGAAGCGCAGGGCGTCCGACCGCTCTATGGACGATATTCGCAAGAATACGGGTCACTTTTGGATGAGGTTAGCTCAGGACCGGGACCAGTGGCGTACAAGAAGAGAGGCCTATGCTCAGCAGTGGGCGAATAACGGCTGAATATGATGATAATGATGATGAAATATACAGAGTGAGGTCTGCAATCAAAGGTACTAGTCTAATTAGCTGCGTTCGATTAATTACAGATATTTATCAACAGCTCAATAAACGCTACTCGCAATTTTTATACCAATGACTTCGCGATAGTTACGAGTATATTTTATTCTAACTGAAGGAATGAATTTGTCTCTAGCATAGTTTTTAGGGTTCCACCAAAAAGATACGAAAGGAACTTTGGAGTGACACCCTCTGCCTTTATTTATACGAATTTAATGTCTAAGTGCTTACTGAAATCGACAAAGTGAGGCGTTTTACTAAACCGCTCAGACAGGGAGATTTTTTATTCACCGGTCAAACTTAAGGGGGTTCATTCTAAGGTCATTATAACTTTTATTATGGAAGCGATATCCGATTCGAGAATCTCAGGGTTTGTTTCGTTAGTTCGCCCTCTGCAGGCCTCCCCCAAAGATTGCCACAATGACCGGTCCTGCGCCACCGGCATCCAGCAGACTCCTACGACCTTCACTGCGGTCATCCGAATAAAATATAACTATATCGAATGGTGAAGTCATTTCTATAAAAATTGCGAATAGCGATTATTGGGCTGTTGATAAATATCTGCTGTAATTAATCGAAACTCAGCTAATTAGATTAGGTAGTATATTTGATAGCAGACCTCACTGTGTTATACGGACAAGTAAATGATAATTGATAGCTTCATTTTATTTGATAAAACTATAAATATATCTTTATTTTAAATTAATAAATTGAAAATGTCATTAAGGACAATAAGTCGGTGGCCAGTCGTAGGAATCATTTTCGTTAGGTTAGAACTTTGAGTTTGTTGGTCTAAATATTATTAAATAAATAGTGAATAAAAGACCATTCATTGACACTTTAATCCCTTAGTCGACTCTTACGACACCCACGGGCTTTTGGGGTGGTGATATATGTATCCTTACTGCCTTCACCACGCGGCAAAAGATTGATGATGGGCAGCAGCATCATCATAGTGGACACATTACTGCGATAGCCAACCCGCTTACCCAGCGTGGCGATTATGGGCATTTACCTCCTAATGCGTCGATACGCATAGTTAATAGGAGAGGCCTAGGTACATCCAGCAGTGAACGGAGAGGCCGATGCCGTAAATAGTAAATCATCACTAGGTACATAGTATAAAATAAAGTCACTTTTTCTGTCCCTATGTCCCTTTGTACGCTTAAATCTTTCAAACTACGCAACGGATTATGATTGATGAGATTTTTTTTAATAGGTAGGTAGAGTAATTCAAGAGGAAGGTTTATATGTAGGTATAGTACCCGTGCGAAGCCGGGGCGGGTCGCTAGTTCATTATAAAACCAAATTACATACCAATATGGTTGAAAATACCTAAGCGCAAAAGACACATGTATTATTTTGGTAAACAAAAGCAGAGATTGCTCGAAAGAGATAATAAAACAAAAGTGACGCTGATGACCACGTTATTTTCGGGTTATAACCAAAGATCGGACAAATGTGCGTCATTGTTCGCAATAATGACATGACTCCAAAATAGACTAAATAATTAATCATTTATTCATTTTCAAAAAAATATCTATTTGACACCGGTAGCTATAAAAACCTTTGTAAATAATCATCTTAAAGCTTCGATATAAAATTTCAGGAAATTATTCGTTTAGTTATTCGTTTATTCAACTTTGTAGTCATATCCATATTATTGCGTCCGATCTCTGGTTATAACGTAAAGTAAGAAGCTATAACCAAGAACAGACGGATCTCGGGATTGTCATTTTATAAACAGGGAACTATATCTACTTATATATAATTTGTTGTACATATTGTATAACATTAAAGAGACCTAAAAGCCGCGACAAAAAGTCAATGTCCAGATTCAAGGCACAACTGCATTGCGACAATTTACAGATGACATCTTACTATTCTTACTCTACAACATAATTTTGTCGGTTGAGAACCAAATCTGAGCATTTATCAATAAGTTTGTACAGTCAAAGACAAAATAAGGTGTACACAATAATGACAAAAATATGTCCCAGTGCACTCTAATTCTGTGTAATAAGAACATCGTAACATATTTATGAGTGGATTCTTTCAATAGGTACCTATTTTTGCACTTGACTGTACATTAGGATCACGTCTTCGATAGTGATAAAGATTGTTAGACTGGTAGAGTCAATGACGCTGAACAAGATCCACCACATTTTCCAAAATGTTCCAGTAAGTTGTATGGAAGATTCCTTTTTTATTACCAAATTCCTATACATTTATGGTAACGAAAAAGGGGGGCGTTCAAGTATTACGTAACGCAATTTTGGGGGGAGGGGGGGTCTCATAAAACGTTACGATGCGTTACAGGGGCGGGAGGGGGTCTTCCTTACAACACGTTACGTAACATAGTTTTTTTTTTAAAGTAAAAAACTAGTGAATCAAAACTCCCAAAGTGGCAACCCTTTTCAGTTATGTGTCACGGGGAATCCGATTACCGCAAAGGCAATTAAGACTATACCAAGGATAAAAATGGTCCTTTGACTGTTACGTAACGCTTAGAGAGGGGGGGCACAGAAGAACGTTACGGTGCGTTTCAAGGGGAGGGGGAGGGGGGATCAAATTTCTTCAAAAATTGCGTTACGTAATACTTGAACGCTCCCAAGGAATGTTACATATAAACATTTTGGCAAAATTTTCAAGCGGATAGGTGATCGCAGTGTGTCCACTATGATGACATTGATGACAATGGTGCCCATCATCAATCTACTATCAAGAACGGCCAGTGATACTTCTATCCCTTAAGCCAGGCGTCCACATGTTCGTATCGTACGCATCGGATGCATCGCATCGCATTTCATCCACCGATATTGCGATACGTACGGTGCGGATCAGTAGACGCACTTGTTTGACTTTCTATACAAAGAATACTAGGTAAATGCAATGCGTCCGATGCGCGTACGATTCTGGTCTGTGGACGTCTTTAGCTTTAGTCACTTAGTCGGCTTTACCCCGCGGGAAGAGTTGGGGTGGTGACAAATCGAGGGTTGGGTTATCAAACCCGATAAGCCGATCAAATCGGTTTTTAAAATATAGACTATATGATACTGACGTGAGGTTGTTGTTTCCCTTTAGTACCGTTTGGTAGCCAGATTTGGTAGCTGGCTGCCAAATGGGAAATATGGTTTCCCGCCTGGTAGCTACGAAATGAGAATAGCTTACCCAACTCGTAGCCGGATTTGTAGGTGGTGGTTACAAATCGGTTATTTTATTACTATTGAAGCCAGTTACCTACTGGGATTTTATTCCCATTTCGAAGCTGGTTATTAAGTTTTGGCTACCAAACGGTACTAAAGGGTTGTTTCAGTGAAAAAAATATCTCAACTTACAATTAACAATTAGCAGTTTTTTCTTTCTTATTTATAAGTTTTTTTTTAATATCAGTGTGAGATTAAACAAAGAAAAACATTTTTTTCTTTGTTTAGTTTTATATTATACATTCACTGGTCTCATGCAGTGTGAATTTGTAAGTAGGTTTATTTAATTGGGCTAAGAATTAGATGATGTATTATGTTTCCATAAGCGAGAACCTGTAATTGGCTTTGTGATTCTATTATTCTTTATAGATACATTATAGCGCTGTTGGTTTTCCATGTAACTGAAATAAAATAAAACTTATCGGGTTTGACCACACAACCCTCGAAATGTATTCTTTCTGGCGTCACAGCCAAGAGATTATAATATCTCGCAATTCAGACTATTTTCCTGTCATTTATACAGATATCACAACAATTTTCCACGTACCGACGACCGAGCGGTCATTAAGATACGCCTATCACCGATCCGTGATATAAAGTTACTTTACACACCAATCCAGTCGTAAACGAGTTAACAATAAGGGTTATAATCCCGCGAAGTGTCGAGTCTTGAGTCGCAATGCACCAATCATATCGTCGAGAAAATACTAGAATTATCCCACTCGGGCCTTGGCGGTTTGTTAAGGAAAACTGACGACCGCAATAAGATGATATAGTAAAAAAACCGGCCAAGAGCATGTCGGGCTATGCTTTATGTAGGGCTCTACGTTCCAGTGGGACCGTCATCGAATTCGAGAAAAAATCATACATACAAAACCTGAGATATTAGTAGGCAGAAATGTACCTATAGAATATCATTTTTTTTTTCCCGTAACCGAATGTCGGTCCCATTGTAAAAGTTAATCAATATGACCACAAAATTAGCCCTCTTAAATTTGGCCGGTGAACAAAATATCACCCTGTAATACATTTTATTTCAAAATGAACCTACCTAAAAATTACACTTACAAGGAAGGAAAAACTATAAGACAACCTTAGCAGGTTTGCAATTCGTTGACTAAACGCAATTATATTCAATGGGTTTGCTATACTTATAAGGAATTCCCCTAAGTGATGTTAGTTTCCTCAAGTACCACTCATAACTAATTTCATTCATCCGAAGGACAATATTTTATTATAGGTAGGTAACTGATAATTTTGTGTTTTTGCATTTGATTTCACAAAGGACTTATTAGATAAGTATCTATTTAGGTTTAAATGGCTAGATTAAATGGACATCTGTATACTTTGATTAACACGAGGTACTATAGTTAATTATGTCACATTCGGTCGATACTTGAAGTGCATCGTTGAAATAATAAGTACCTAAACACTATTATTCCACATAAATATAAAATACCAAAGATGGCAGTCAACACGCAATATGCAACGGCAGACTTATCTGTAGGTAGGATCTCTACCAGCTAAATATTTGTTGATAATTTGATTTATCGGTATGTATCTAACAATAAAATAATCATCAATTCATAAGTTACATCTCAGTGATTATAATTACAATATACCTAAAGGCATTCAATGGATGATGGCTACCTATGCGTGATTGATAACAATAAAATAATGAAAATTTTGACATATTCGGATCATACCCTCGCTCGTCAAAGTAATGATTTAATGAAAGACCCAAGGATGAATATGATAAATTATTTTTTTGCCGTCAGTGACTTCAAGTAAACAAGCTTAGCCATCGGTCATTCAACCTAGCAGCGTAAAATATTTCGCGTAAATGTGTAGTTCTTAATTATTGTACGAGTCACTGAACTGGTGTAGAAAAACATTAAATTTTACAGCTGAAGGTTAAGAATACTCATAAATGTTATATTAGAATAAATAAATAAATATCTTGGGACATCTTACACAAATCGACTCAGTCAGTCTCATGGTAATAAGTTCAATTAAGGCGTACATATAGTATTTAAATACATAAACAGCCACGACAAAGGAATACATGATAAATATATTGGCGTCTCCTCTGTTATTATAATAAGAGTAGGGTTTAGGGTCCAATGAATGAGACAATTACCAACTTCGTATTTGAGCACTGGTTTATTCTTCACCAATTCGCGATATTAAAACATCAATCTTAAAATAACACAGCGTATAAGACTACATCTGCAACTGACCATTTCGATGACAAGAATGCCCCCACCGACCATCAGTCAGGTTACTTATAGGACTTAGAGGGTCCGGGCGGGTGCAGGTGGCGTGACGTCATAGTGGCGTGATCGCCTGATCGGTCAGGTCAGGTGCAGCTGTTGTTTTTGTACATTGATTACTATTGGATATTTTTCACATTTTAGATTCTACATGATGACGCCGCCGTCAAATAAATACACAAATAATGCCCTCGCCGGGATTTGAACCCGGAACCTCCAGCTTCGTAAGTAGAGTCACTAACAACTAGGCTACGGAGGATGACAAATATACAAGGTGGAATTCGACGAGGGACCTTTACGGAAATGGGAGATAGTTAAAGCTATACTGAGCAACTTTTACTATGGGACCAACCCCGAAATCGTATGAAAAAAAAAACTTATCCATACAAAAAGGTACGGCATGTATACACACAATGTATGAAAGTCATTTTTTTTACGATTTCGGGGTTGGTCCCATAGTAAAAGTTGCTCAGTATAGCCTTAACTATCTCCCATTTCCGTGAAGGTCCCTCGTCGAATTCCACCTTGTATAGACTATCAGTAACCCATTGATAATCCCATTTATCTAGTCCTGAAAATTACTAATCAGTTTCACTCAGAATCGATCAGACACGTCCGGTAAATGATATGATAAGAGCAATCTATGGACGGGAAGTGTCTATTATATATTATAGGTACCTACGCAGTGGAAGTCCGAATTATAGGGCAAATGTCTCTAATAATATGAATACGTGTGATTACCTACGGGGTCGTGATCTTAACTGTGAATATGTATACATTTCTCCATACTAATTCTTTTCAAATGTGTTCACATAATTATGAAATAAGACTAGACATTATGAACACTTACGCACCGGTCGGTATGAAATCAGTTAATTTTCGCGATATTTCTTCCCTGGGCAACTGTTTAGAAAGAGCATCTTAACACATTTTTCACAGTTGGGATCACGACCCCGTAATCACCATGTAGATCAGTACGTTATTTATGACAAATTATGTCCCGTCACCCAGGAGACAAAAGTAGAATAGTTTACTAGAAGAAATTATCTAGCACGCTCTATTAACATGATTAATGGGTGACCTATCGTGAAAGGCCATGTAATTGTCAAAAAAAATTTATATTGAACTGTGATTCTAAGGGTGACCCAGGATATCGTAACCATAGCAACGAGTGACAGGAAAAAGTGGGCCCTAATATACTATTCGATTTGATAAATGATTTACTATGTCACAATGACAAGCAGTAAGATTTTATACAATCAAATTCACAACGTCATTTTGATCGATCGATCGATGGTTTCCGATTGTCCGCGGATCTAATATATTAACTGTAGGTTCTAACCTAATAGTTAAAGGACTTTGCGTGATTCTTATTACTATGGCCACAACGTCCAGTTGAAATTGTTGATGGTAAGTAGATAAGTATTTACGATCGTTAGGGTCAATATTGCAGCTCTAGATTAACCTTACTTTGTAACTTTGCACGTGTAGACCTCATTAAATTATAAAAGATTAACATACTTCAGTTCAGAAGCTTAACTGGTATACGAGTTTCATTTAAATAAAATGAGAAAATTACGTGCAGGTACAATTATGTACTTATGTTTACTGAACAAAAGAAAACTTATTGTACAAAAGGCTAACTTAACGCCACAAGGCATTCTCTATCAATAAACCTTAAGTGGCAGCAGAAAAATTGTAGTCGCAGTTTATAAATTTCATTTTGTTTTGTTGCAATACAATGGACTGTAATTACGAAAAAGGAGAATATACGTGTAAAATGAATACTAAGAAAGTTTTTTTTTTTGTATTAAAAACTATTTAGTTATTTACTTCATGTTTCCTAGTTTCTCAAAGTAAGTATATTCATAGCCGCTCTCGCGTTAATCAGTTTTCGCATAAACATGTGATAGACAACACTAAATAACGTAACATTAATATAAAAATAAAATGAAATTGATAATTTCAAGTATTTTTTCAAAATAATTATCAATCATAAATATTTCCTAAGTTAGCAAGGAGCTAAGTATTGTTTGTCCCTTTCTGTCTTATCATTATCAATATATGTAATGTATACGATAGAAAGGGATAAACAGTAGGTACGTAGCGGCTTGGTAACTTAGGAGACATTTACGAATAAGAGGGTTAGTCACTAGTCACTACGCACGCCATATGTCGGAAAGCCTAGGTCTCCATTCTATCTCTGGGCCGCTACGCGATGACTGCGCTGCAAGAACTACGATGCTATTTATTTTCGTTTTAATGTCCCACGACAGTGAGGGTTTTCTTGAAAACGTACGCTAGTTGGCGCCACTTAGCCGTAAGGGCCCGCTAAGAAACACAATTATCTAGATAATTTAAGTAGCATAATTTTGCATAAAACCAGCGTGACTCATCTCATGCGACCGTAACCATGGCAATAACAGACAGAAAAAAAATTGATTCACCCAGAGTAATACATACAAAACAACATTTTCATAACAAAGAAGATTTTCGCAATTAGTTACAATATTGTAAATTGCAGTGCCACTTACAAAGTCGTGAGCATAAAAATGATATACCCATGTAAATAATACAAATGTCGTGACAATAACTTCAAGTGATAATTTGGCATGCTCATATTATGCTGCAAGGCATATTAGAGTAAACAAGATAATTTAATTTATTTCAACCGGTTTTCAGAGCCAGTTTTTGGTACACAGGTGAAATGCTGGATAAAAATAGATTTAAGGACTTGCCTGGACGTACAGTGAACTAGGTACAGTTGACAACTTGACAACATAATGTCAAGGTGCATTCAGACCAAACGAGCATTCGCTATTCTATCCCCCACTCTACGAAATCAACGAATCACGTTTTGTGTAACGATTGAATTTCGTAGAGTAGGAGGTTAGAATAGCGAATGCTCGTTAAGTCAATTAAGCCAAGAAGGCTTTAATAAGTGATATACATAACCCTAGACCAAAGTTTTTTGTACATAATTCTAGGTACCTAGTCGAGAACATAATATAGGTAGCTAACAATAAAGCCAAGAAGGCTTTAATAAGTGATATACATATGTACCATAGACCTAAGTTTTTTGTTACATATATTATGTTAATTGAAAAAAAAAAAACTACGTCTGCATACTGCAAAATAGCTGGGTACACAACTGCATAGGTCAAAAGTGTATGTAGATATACATATAAATATTTTAACATTTAACTGCCGACTGCCGATGATTTTACCATGATTTTATAAATCTTATGTTGATATATGTATAGCCTCCTGCTGCCCAGACAGAAAAAAATGCCAGTGAAATTTGAATTAATAGTGCAAATAGGATTATGATACAAGAAGCAGCGAAAGTAGGTCTCCACGATAAAACTGAGTAGATACCTGCACATGAGGCGTTATAGGAATTGTCGTGAAAAAAGGGAAGATCTACTTGTGGGACCACAGTCCTACAAGGGAGTGTCCAAATTTAAGTACCTCGGTTGCACTATTACCGACACGCACTCAAGAGAGGATGAGATTAACGTCCGAATTCAGAGCACCTTACGCTGTAGTGCTGCGCTTCACAAGGTGTTGGTGTCCAAGCTTCTTAGCAGGAAAGCCAAGCTTCGTATATACAATACCGTCATCCGCCCCATCTTAATGTATGGATGTGAAGCATGGACTCCAGCCTCTTGGTAACATAGCGTAAGGTGTTCAGGAAAATCCTGGGGCCGGTGCAAAAACCGGATGGTAGTTGGAGGATCCTGAAAAATGCCGAGATCCAAGAACTGGTGGCCGAACCGAACATTATTGGGGAGACCAAAGCCCACCGTCTCCGTTGGCTTGGCCATGTTGAGAGAATGGAGGAGGATCGCAACGTCAAGAAAGCATACTTGGGTCGTCCGACGGGCCATCGTCCTGTCGGCCGCCCCAAGTATCGTTGGAAAGATCTAGTCGAGGCGAACCTGTGCGAGCTGGGTGCTGGTGACAACTGGCATGAAACTGCTCAAGACCGAGTGAAATGGAGTGCTCTTGTGTCGGAGGCCAAGATTTATTTTGGGTCGCTGCGCCCATCTAGTAAGTAAGTAAGTGCAGGAAATAGAATAAGATTTCATTTGTTTGAGGAGACCTTTTAATAGGCCTCTGAGAGGCAGGAGGAGACTCCGTCCAACAAGCTGGTCAGACGTATACCAATCGAATTGAGTAGAAAATAAAAACGAGAAAAACAAATGTATTATTTTATGAAGCGTGATAAGAACAGATTAGAATGATAATCTTCTGTAGGAAAATTACTTTTCAAGGCGCCATTAAACACCTTAGTACCGGCTTATCTCGAAAGATTAAGATATATTATGATAATACTGTAAAAGAGTTTATAAATTTTATTACATAGGTATCATTCTTCGCGATAATAGAAAAAATATTCTAATACTTTTATGACTATTTGTGAGTTTTTTTTTAATTTTCCATTTGTGGCTAACCATAAGGACGGAATTAGCTTTTATACATATTTACAAGATTTATTTGTCTAAGCGTCCATATGGTAAGCAAAGTGGGACGTCTTATTAAAAATAGTCATTATTTAAGTAGCATAATTTTGCATAAAACATAAAATAGTACATTTCCTAACTAGTGCGGGAAAATCTTTTATTCGGCGAGGGTGAAACTTGGAGCCTGAGTGAAACGAGGGCGACAATTACCCGAGTTAAAAAAAAGTTTTTGCACGTGTAAGGGACGATTTTTTTCATAACATGTGCGTCAAAAAGAGAAATTACCGCACGCGGAGCGTGCGCAAAGTTCGTTTTTGCGCACTAGTTAGGAAAAAGTTGTTTCACCCAGATATATTTTTATGTCAATACTAATAAATATTGATTTTAACTAAAAATAAATGTGAGCTCTAGGTTTAAGATTTCAAGTTGGTAACAAAACCAAGACTGTTCTACAAGTGTGTGAATAATGCAAATTTTAGGTTTCTTTACAGTTTTTTTCGGATTCGGTTTATAGGTATAGTTAATAATATAAGTATAAATTGTTTAATCTAATAGAGTTACCTAATAGAATAGGACGATAGAAGACATATCTATATGAATTTCCGGCAAGCAAAGGTTATCTAAACGATATCGCCCTTATACATCAAAGATGCCTCTTGTTTACGATTAATATTTGTATGTCGCATATAATTTCGAATCGCGTGTAACAAAGATTTTGCTTCCTACAGGACATAAAGGGACAAAAAGATTAACAAAACAAAGAAAGTTGTAGAAATAAATACAATTTAAATACCTACGTTTTATCACTCGCTGTATTTAGTTTAATAAACAATATCCATAGGAATATTAAAACTCAATTTGAAACTGTCACGAAGTTTAAAAAAAGAACCATATTTTTTGTAATAAAAAAAATAAAGAAATTCCACCTAATTAATTAGCAATTTATAAACATTCACTTTTCATTATATTACGGTACTCAAAACGCTTACCGTCATCCATGTTCACTTTTTAAATTTAAAAATAAAATCACACACTGGCCGAAAAGAACTTGCGAACAATTCAAATTCCGAACGTCCGTTCCCGCGCGAATTTCCATTCAGACTGGAGTGGAGGCGCGTCGCGTCAACGCGTCACGTCACGCCCATGTGGTATCGCGTGATGACGTATTTTTGCTGATTAGGCAAATAATAATGTACGATAGCGTAGAGTATATCAACAGGATATTGAACTTGAGTTTCCTAAATTATAATTTAATAGTTTTCTGAAATGACATGACTAAAATTCGGGTTACAACAAAGTGTAAGTAAACGCTCCCGATGTCCAAAGCAGTAAGATGACCAAATTAAAAAAAAATATATTTCTCCAAGATCCCATCATCACACCACGACTTGGTAACAACGGGACCGTCTCTGTTTGTTTTAAAGTCGGTTAAAAAGAAAATATCGAAATCGGTTGGCGACATATTGTGTCATTCGTCCGTTTGTCGTGCAATGCAAAGTGCTTAATGCAAATTTAAAACTTCTATGGGTTTTTTCATGGATGCCATCGTCAGAATTTGACCAAATTAATAACACTAAAGTACTAACACTCTATGGATGTTTAATCTGAAATAAATTATTTTTATTTTTTTTATTTTTTTTTATTTAATACGGGACCAATCGGTAAGGATCAGCATTCAAATAAAATAAGAATTATCAAAATCGATTCTTCCAGTCGAAAGTTGTGAGGTAACAAATATAAAAACAAAAACAAAAAAATATACAGTTGAATTGAGAACCTCCTCCTTATTCTAAGTTGGTTGAAAATATAATTACATCACTTTGTATGGTTGTGTAATGTTCGTTTTGGTTTGTATGGATTGCCGGGAAAACCGTACACCAGCGATACAACTAGTACCGGAAACATGTTCCAGTTATTTATACTCATTACTTGGCATTTTAACAAACTCTTCTAGCCTACCTAATGGTTTTGGCATGAAGAGAAAGAAAATATTTAATATTTCCTCAAGTGTAGGTAGCTACTTGGACCACGGGACTGTATCATCGTAAGATAAAATAAAAAAAACTGGCCAAGAGCATGTCGGGCCAATCTGAATGGAGGGATCCGTAGATGTTTAAAAAACGGCTGGGACGATTATGTTCGAAATAGTTTTATTTTAAAGTATCATTCATGATTTTTTTCATATTTTTGGACCGAAGGATCCAAAGTTAGAGAAGTTATCTCCGAAAATATTGCCTTTAGAAAAAAATCGTGTCCTATTGTACAAAATCTGTAATTTGTACGCTCTGCTTTAACAGCTTTCGAAGAATAGATATAAAACGCAGAATAATAACATTGTGTTTGTGACAGTAAAATAATTAACGAAATAAAACAACTGTAAATCTACAAACAATAAACAAATGATATTGAATCCAAGAAACATGACGCTATTAACCACTAATTGGGTAATTGAAGACAAAATAATTCTGATAAAATAAAACTCAAAGTTCACCATTGATAAAGTGTCAATGCGTTTCCTACTACGACCAGACGACTAACGGTCATCTAGTACGAGGTAAACATGGTTATGTTTTTTTATAGCAAAGAGAGTTGAGGAAAATGGCTTGTGAAAATACTGGCCGTTCATTTTTTAAGCTAGTCACACACGTAGCGATAATACGAGTATAGAGTATTTTTTTATTTATTCGTATATTTAGCTTGCTGACTTTTTATAATTTAATGTGTGTGCAGTAAAATAGTTTATATTTAATTCTAATTTTGTATTTCACTGGATTTAATTATTTATTTTTAAAATTAATACGTTTTATGTGTAATTTCCTCGTATTAAAAACAAATCTGTGACGTTTTGTATTTTATGGTATTCTGTATTATTGATATGTTGTTAAAATTAGTAGACATGTCGGTATTATTGTTTTTTTTTTCTGTAGGTATTATATTTGTAAGCGACTTGTATAACTGTAAGCTTATTTGTCAATTACTAAGTAAAATAAATATACAGATTACAGCCCCATGTACGTTTAGTACTTAGAAAATAGTCTAACTTAAATATTTTTAAATTAATTTATATGCATACATCGACAGCAAAAAGAAACTACTGACTACCCTTTCAAAATAATAAATAAATACTACATTATTTAATGCTTCTATTCCTTTGGAGGTTCAGAGTAGAAATGTTTAAGTATAATGTTTAAGTATGTTTAAGTTGGAGTTAGACCAATCAATGAAACACATAACCTGAAACCTGAAGTTATATGTCACTGCACTGGTAGTGCAACCTCGAATAGGTTTGGCAATGATGACATTTCGCTACTTGAATATTACAGGATTCTATATATGGATGTATGTTACATTTTCGGGATAATTAAATCTGGCCCCTATACCACAAAACTTTACAAGCGTACAATTCTACAAAATTGTCAACTTTTTGTATGGGAATTTATACAATTTTGTAGAATTGTACGCTTGTAAAGTTTTGTGGTATAGGCCACTGGTCTATGCGTCAGTGCGACAATGTTCAAATTTCAAGTTGATTAAAGTGCGACATAGAACTTTGTAATATTGGGGTATTGACCTGTTATAATCATAAGCCACAATCTTATTACCTACTAACATAAATCAAAATTCAATGAATCAAGAAGGTTTCATATTAATTCTTAAATCCTCGAGAGCTACTGACACATATAGGTTCTACCAAAATAATAAAATAATTTCTTAATTTCTTCGTAAAGGCTACACCATCCATCACGTACACTGGTTTCAAATACCTTTTACATTTCGACTTTATCCAATCGTTAAGGACAACCTGTATATTAACATGCCGTATGATAATTAGAGCATGGCATTTTACGATAAATTTTGACGTACCATTTGACCATTGTCTATGTATGACGTACTATTATACGATCTATGTTATGAGCTTGAGTCATACTTATGTAATGTATGCCTTATCGTAGTACATAGTTTCCTAAAATAGTTGACAGCGGTATCGATCACATGCAATTATTAATATAACTTGCTGCTATTTTTGAAGCTAATTCTATTTTGGAAGAGAAAAACAGTCCCTTGTTTTCACGATGCAATGGCGTGACATGTACTTGTACCTGTACCTACTATTATAAAGCATGTACCGATAAAAAACTGTATATTTCAAATAATTAAATCGGATTGATATAGTTAGGTAGCTATAATTTCAAGCTTTGGATATTAACCAGGAGGTCTTAACTTAGCTGATTGTAGTACTTTTGTGTCACTACTGCATATCCGGTACTCACAGTACAGATTCTTCGAAACCTCTTCCATACTTTATTTTCCTATATATTTTTCTTTTTTTGTATGCAGCTTTCTAAATTATGGGGCTGTTGTCAAGATATGTGGCCATTCTTCCCGTGTTCCTTAAGATATCCTTGACTTATGCATAATATCCTTACTCGTTTTTGGTCCTGATTAAGACTTGTATACGATTAAATAATTGATTAAAGACTCATAGAAAATTCGCATAATATGACGTACGTACTACGTAGCGCAGTAATTCCTCTCACAGATTATTACTGCGCCCAAGGCAAAGGTATATTAAAGAAAACGCGGAGATTCACCAGAAATATCGTTCACTTCTGCAGAACATGGAATCGTGTAATGTGGAATAAAAAAAAAAGAGCTTGATAAAATAGATTCGGAAGGGGTTCGGGAGAACTTGTATTGTGAATACTGAGATTGCAGTAGCAACAAAATTGACCAAAGTTAGCTAATGTAAGACCTTCTAGCTAATTACAAAAGCCAGGAGGTATAGCATACCTTTTTAACTATATTTACCCGATTTTTCATTTGAATTTTCCAGTTTTTTTTTCAGTACACGGTACACCCCTTATGTCATCAGAAAATATACAAGTCCGTTGTATAGTCGCCATGAGATACATAGGAGCGGCCAAGGTGTTCACAAATATCTAAGCACGACTCTATTACCATGGCGTTAGATAGAGTGATGATAAGACATTTTTGAGCACCATGTCAGCTTATAAGAGTTATAAGTAGAGCATTTCTCAAAAAGTGTACTTTTTTGTTACAAGATTCCTATGTAGTTTTGCTAACATAAAGGGGATGTCATATAAACATTTTCGGAATTTACGGGACATTTTGGGAAATGTGTTAGATCTTGCTCAGCATGAACAAATGTACAAATGTACAAACTTTTCGAGTATTGCTCACCTATATCTTACTAATAGAGGAGTAATTCGAGCAATCCACGTGCTCTATATGAACATCTGTTATTCTTGTTTAAAGAGTTTTTATTCTACGCTGTAAAATATTACTTTTGAGACAATGCTCACAATTGTTTAACTTATTTGCCACAGAAGGACAACTCCAAAATCTACCTAAATCGTCTACGTTTGTACTGGATTCGTAGGACAATATTGAAATTTGGATTAGGTACTAAAATGTTGGTAACAAAATAGGAAAACTGTAACTCACGCATTTAGCGCTAATAATTATGTACAAACTGTTTGAGAACTCATATTTTGTAAAGACAAAATACACCAATTTGCTATCTGGGGTCTATATCTCCAAAGCTTGAAACTTGTAATACAAGCGGAAGATATCTAATGAATAGTGCCAAAAAGTGACTTGCAATTGTATTAAAAGTTACAAGCTTTTGAGAAATGGGCCCCTGATTTCACTGCATCTCAAACTTTTTCAGATAAACACGACCTCTACTTGAAACGGGCAAAAACAACGAGTTACATAACGCAAAAAAACTCACCATGAACTGTCTTTTGTCTCTTCAAAATCCTTTTAAACGAACTGTTCATAACACCTCTCACTCGCACACTCATTTCCGCAGATTATCCACACTTTATCGGTCAAATTGGTAATAATTGCAACGGTGCGGCGGATTGTCTGGTCGCATGATTACTAATGGCCAATCGTGAGCCAAAATAGATCATGAATGAAAGGGCGAAGGGACAAACCCAATGTAATTAATTAACATGACATGAATATGCGTTTAATTATCGTTTCATCGCTTATTATCTTCATTTTAATCGTTGATATTGTAAACATTTTATTTGCCGAGTGGTGAGGGCAGTAAGAATACATTTATCAACCCTAAATCTTCCCGTGGGTTTCGTGACGTAAGAGTCGACTAAGGGATTGAAGTTTTACTGAATATTTGTTTAAAATAATATATAATGTTGATGATGAGCAGCAGCATCGTCATAGTCGGCACACGACTACTATTGCCAATTCGCTTGCCCAGCGTGGCGATAAAACGCCTATTATAAATCAGCTATGAAATCACATTTTGGTATGTGCTTTATGAAAAGTCATTTAGGATTTCTTTACCCAATTTGAACCGTTCACTTTCTAAAGAAAATACTCCGCTTATACGACTTATCGACACACTTGAGAAAAACTTAGTTATTAAAAAAAATTGTCAAGATGACGACAGTCAAGAGTGGTCGCCAATGTCGCCATGTTAAGATAATGGCGCGACACTGAAAAATAAAGTATAGTCTTCAGAAGAATCGCATTATCAACCTTGGCCAACATTTGCGCCACGACGCTTGCCAATTTGAATATATTACAGAGCAATAGACGTTTTATCTCCTGACTCACTGATTTTATAGGGTTTCGCAATTTAATTGACACTTTCTTAGCGAAAGCCAAGCAATAATTGACATAGGCAGTCTTCCTATAAGAACTAAATTTTATTGGCTCTTATGGATAAACTTCGACCCATTGGACCTTTTGTGTAATTGGGTGAAAAAACTTTTTGAAATTCGTTACGGTCTTCCGAGCCACGCTGATTTAATGCAAAATTATGCAAACATGCATGTTTTGCAGGTGGCCCATTAAGGAAAGGGCTTAGGAATTAGCACCAGAAAAGCATGTTTACGTAGTTTCAGTAGCGTTATTTTGCATAGTACCAGCGTGAATCAGGAGACCGTAACCATGGAACAACAGACAAAAAAGTTGATTCACCATATTGCTACCCCAAGACTTAGCACATGATTGGTGTGACAGCATGTAGCCACGAGATTATCCCTCCCTTTAGTAAAAGACGAGAAGATGGCAAATGCCACTCTGTGAAAATGGCATTCGAGCTATTTTTTTCAAAGTCCCCCCATTTTTTTGCATTTCGAGCTTTTAATATGATTTCCACCCAGAATCGCGAGCTCTTTCGATCCTGATAGGATAGGGGAACATTTTTGTCTCAAGGTTTTTTCCCATTCAGTTTCATTTTTTCATACGTCTTGTATGGCGATAATGGAATGGGAAATTGGAAAAAAATGATGTTTACATAAATTTTTCGTATCGTACACACGATACTACTTACATGGCTGAAAAAATATTCGCGTCAAAGACCTTGAATGTGATGGAATCACGTGAACCGTCTCGCGAGCCCGTGACGTGATTCCACACCCACGGTTTTGCGGTTAGAGCGCGTGATACGTAATCTGCTCGCCATTCGTATAGAGTAGAAAAGAATTTGTTTAATTAGAGCTATGTATATCGAGCTCTTCTGTTACTTTCATTTGGTTTTAAGCTAAGGGCTTGTCCATTAATCACGTCACACTACTTGCCTATTTTGGACCCCTCCCTGCTCCCATGGTGATATTTTCAGGACGCCCCCTAGCCAATATGACGTGTAATTAATTTATATGCAACGTTTTTTTTCTTCTGTTCTCCGAAACTACAGTGCTTAATATTTAGCAAAAATTACTGAAAATAGTTCCTTATGTATAGTAGTTTACAGGAAAACTCGTAAAGAGTCTGTATTTTTTTTAATTTGCTGTTGCGGAACCCTTTGACTCACACTTGGGCGATTTTTACATTTAATACACTTTCTCACGCGTCCCGCATTTTATAGCCAAGTCCCGCAATTTATTCGCGAATGTACCGCATATCTCTGATCTTTGATTGGCAGCCCTATACATAGGCCAAACGAAGCGAGGCACTTGCCATGACACTGGACCTAGGTATGCCTAGGTGCCTTTTTTAACGATTGAAAACTTACATTTAAATATCCTGACGTTTCAGGCATGACGTTACACCCGTGGTCGCAGGCAGACCACGGCCTGCAGGATATAATTAAACGTAAGTTTACGCGATAAGACGAGTGATAATCGTGAAAGTTTAAATAAATATTTTGAAAAATATCATATTATAAGTCGGTGCCCCCTGAACGAAATCCTGGATTAATTACGAACGAAATAAAACGACTTTTTCGAAGCATAGATGTACAGTACCTATTGTTGATTGTTAAGTTGTTCATGTTGACACGAAACTACGCCTGAAAGTATGAGGTATGGTAGTATGACGTGTTGTTGATACAGCTAAATGTGTATGTGTTCACGTTCTTTGTTTTGAAGGTGTGGCTCTTTTGGCAAACAGTAAACATGTATGGAGTAAAAATATCTGAATAAACAGCTGGTAGTTTATACCCGTTATTCAATCATCATCAGTCTATCTTGGTCCACTGCTGGAGAAAGGCCTCTTCTATTACCTAAGCATATGGTCGCATAATCGCATTAGGAGGTAACGCCCATAATCGCCACGCTGAGCAAGCGGATTGTCCACTATTAGGGTGCGGCTCCACTGACGCGGAGCGGAGCGGTGCTGTGCAAAATTTACCAATTACATTCTTCAAATTCGAATTCAGAACACTGATGCAGTCTCATTGGCCGAG